>CABFKO010007146.1:1054-13551 GCA_901766855.1 Panagrolaimus sp. ES5
ATTTTTTTCAAACCCGGAAAAAGATATTCAAAGTAGCAAAAATTGAAAGATGTTTAAAGCTTTTATATTTGTACGTTTATAAAAAATTATTATGTCTAAAAAAACAAAAGAAATCCAGGAAATGTAAATTTACAGCTAAATAAATACTACAGATTTTTTTAAAACAACTCAACTTCGTCGGATTTCCTTGTTGCAAAAAAAATGTTTCAAGATTTTTTATTTCTTTTTTTGTTGAATTGATTGTGTGTGTTTAAAGAGACAGGTGCCCGTAGTTTTATAAATTTATTTAAGTTTTTAGGATTGTGTTTTAGAGTTCGTGTAAAGAAAAAAGTACGTAAAAGATCAAAACCGTTTTTGATCATCTTTTGCTTAATTTAAATGCTTTGAATAATAATTTGTTATTATTTAAAGGCAAATACTGAGAATCTTGATAATTAAGAAATTAAAAAAATCGAAATAAAATTATTTATTCGAGATTTTTTGGTGTATAAAAAATCTTTGATTAACGGCATAATAAGGATTTTTTATGAAGCGATTGTTATATGATCTATGTTAGATTTCTTTTAAGTTTATATAGGTTTCAAAAATTTTGAAAACAACTAAAAATATTAAATATATGTGCTGATATCTGCTATTTGATTTGATCCTTTTCTGATAATCATTTGAGCTAACTTTCTACAAAAAATCCAAGTTATTTATTACTGCGTTTTTTGCATGTGTTTTTTAAAAAGCAAAAAACATATGAATAAAAATGATGCAACATCAAGAGCACAAAAAAGTCTTTGAATGAATAATTCAGCAGGCAAAAATAATGTGCGGTAAAAAGCAATATTTTGTATGCCTAAAAAATATAAATATCTTCATTATAAAATTAAAAATTGTATTTTTTCCACACCAGTCTGGCTTGAATAGTTGTCACATTTTTATATTTTTTTGTCATAAGATTTTGATCGAATTTTTAATATTTAATTTAAAGCATCTCAAAGATTACTCAATCCTAATTTATTTGCAAGTAAGTTAATAATAAAGTATTTAAAAATGATAATGATGCATTTTCTTACAAACGAGATTACAGCAAATAATTTAAATTAAATTTTAACAATACAAAATTAGGCCCTTTTTTGTAATACAGTACTTTATCGTAAAATTTTTTTTTCTGCTGTTATTTTTCTATTTGAATTTTTTTTGGTTGGCCTTATGTCCGTGAACAGCAAATTTTTTAGCTTTATTTTTTTCCAAATATTATTTTCGAAATTTTTCTTCTGAGCAAAGAATTCCAACTTCTAGAAGCTCTTTTTGCAACTTCATTTTACCTTTTCCAGAATCGCTTCAGAAAATTATAGAAAAAAACATTACTTGTTTTATCTTTATCATCCCCTTTTCGTATGTTATTTTATAAGGGCTGAATGTAAAACTGCAACTTAATTTTAATTATCCTACAATACACTATCGTTTTGCTTCCTTATTATTTATAATAAACAATTCGACGGTAAATCTGTAGAAATATTTTTTGCATATACACACGCTAAAAAGTGTTTTCTTTTCTGTTATATAAGTTCAGTTGTAACAATTTTAACATATATTATATTAATTAAAAATAATATTACCGGGTAAAGACATGTTTTTTATAAAGCTTCTTAGATAGTTGGTAACAAACTTTTAGAAAAACGAATCGATCATTAGCAAAGCTTCGATTGACCCTCACATAATCTCTCAAAAATCATCATCACAGCCATTATTAATTTTAAGTCTTCGCGCTTTTGTTCGTTCTATTTGAATACTTTTTCCTCATTTTTGTTACACTGTAGCTTCGAAATTTCAGGATTCTCATCAAAATATGGCTACCAATGATCTTATGTTCGATGAAATTTTTGTTGTGAGCGAACTTAATCCAGATGGCAAAAAATTTATGATGACTGATAGAATTAATTGTAATAGTGAAGTTGGGAATCTTGATCTTATTTTGGATATTCATAGTGAACTTTTTAAATGTGATGTTGGTACAAAATTTCGTATGGTTATTGTTCCAACTTTTCGTGAAGATGGCCTTCCAGATGATGATGAATACGATCCAAATGTAAAGTTATTTTTCCTGCTGGTGAATATTTTCTCATAATTCACAATTTTAGATGTCAAATCGAATGTTAGATCGTTTTGAATATGCAATGTGTGGACAAGTTTATCGAATTGAAGGTGGTGGTTCATCATCAGAAAATAATCAAATGACTGTTTTTGCATCTTATGGTGGATTACTGATGCGTCTTCGAGGTGATCAATTGAATATGCAAGGTTTTAAAGATGATAGCACCCTTTATCTTATGGTTAAAAAGCTTCATGATTAATTTTGTTTGTTGTTGGATTTGTTGAGTTTTCACTTTATTATTATATATTTTTTTATTAACCGAGATCTCCATTGAAATAAAAGTTTAAAATTAATTTTTGCTCTCTTTGAGCTTACATTTTTGAGGAATATTGTCCTTGTTTTTTAGACTACACGATCAATGTTCAATTACCAATTTCTTAACCGAATATCTTAAATTTCAGTTTATTATTCAATTCGATGTTATTTTGCAGCTTTTTACTAGCATTAAAATGTCCCTTCCCAAAAGTGTAATAAGAGATGACATTTGTTCATTTTGATTACATATAAAATCCGCAAATATCTGTTTAAACTAAGTTAAAGAAATTCTTTTTTTAAATGACATTTAGTGGTGTAAAGTCAATGCGATCAACTTGATCAATGATGGAGGAAGAGAGACATTTGTTGGTGGTTGTTGTTTATATTCCGTTCCAAGCAGCGGTAAACAACTTTGCAAAAATAAAACGTGATTTTATTAGTATTTTAAGGTTTTTTTATTCAGACATATTTATTTTAAAAGGTTAAAATATAAATTTTTAAAACACAAGAACAAAGCTTTAAATAATAATAAAAAGGAAAAATCTGGCAGCAGCTGTTACTTTGGCTACCGTAATCTTTCCTTTTCTTCTTTCCTTATTTTATACAAATAAAAAGCAATAATAAAAATAAAATTACAGTATATTTTACAACAAAAAAATTATTTAAACTTTTTTTTTACATATGTTCAACATCCATAATTCCAAACAAATGATTTCCAAGCTTTTTCTTATCAGCCGAAAAGAAAAGATCAATAAAGAGTTCTTTCCATTCATCATAAGTAATATGCGATTTTGGTTCACCCTTTTTATCAACAGCAAATTTATGGAAAGCATCATGGGCTTCTTTGAGTTCATGACCATATACAGACATACCATCGGCTAAAAATTTAAATTTTTTAAATTACAAAGGATACTGTAATTTTACCATATTCATTAATATCAAGATGTCCATCTTCAGAAACATTGAAAAGTTTAAACATAAATTTTTTGTAATCACTAAACCATTTTGGTACATCACCTTTTTTGCTATCAACTTTTTTTAATACTTGAATCCATTCTTCAATTGTTACAAGCTCATCTCCATCACTATCAGCTAAACGTTGTAAACCTTCCCATAAAGCTTCGAGAGTTTTTCTTGCATATCCCATTTGTTTGGATTCAGCACCATAAATTTCACGGATTTTCTAAAAATGTTTTATGATATTTGTTTAATTTAGGGACTGTAACAAATGTTTAAATAAATTTGGAGGTTACTGTAATAACATAATAATATGTTATAATAATTTTTGCACAAATAACTTACTCGAAGACAAACATAAAAATCACTCCATTCAATTTCATGTGAAGCATTACGATCTAAAAAATTTATCAATTACAGTATTTTTTTTTCAAAATAAAATTTACCAAAAGAAAGAGTAAAAATTCTTTCCCATTTTCGAATTAAAAACGGATCAATATCTTTATTCTTGGCAATTAAATCATCAATATGAATTTCATGAGTTCCCTAAAAAATATATTTAATTTTAGCAAAAAATAAATTAATAAAGTTACAGTAACTTACAAAATTTTTTGGATGTTGCATTTTCAATTTTTTAACTTTAAAATTTTTAAAAGAATTAAGGAACAAAACTTTTTTTTAGCACAAATTAGCAATTTAAGAATTAGCTAAAAATTTTAACCCTTTAAAAAGAAATTTTAGCTGACATGTTTTAAAATGTGATCCGCCCCTTTTTGGCTAATAGCCAAATGTGTTGTTTATCTCGATCATTCCATTTGACAATGGCGATGAGGAGATGAAGGGATGTGATCAGGAAATAAACAACAAAAATAAGAAAAAGAAGAAGCTTTGAGCTCAAGCCAAAGGAAAGCAAAAGCTGATGACAGCCGTTTTGTTTGTTTCGTGAATGACAATTTGCTACTGCTGTTTTCAAATTATCTCATCCTAGATCTCGGGGGTGGCACTATAAGAAGAAAAAATGTGAGATAAAAATAAAAAAGATATCATGTGTGCGTGAATAATGAATATAAAAATGTTGTTTATTTTAGTAACAACAAAAATGACTGTTGTTGCGATTGCTTTTTGTTTTGCTATCAAAGGTTAAAAAAATGACATCCTTCTTTCTTTCTTTTTTTGCATTTAATTACATTTTTTAAAAAAGAAAAAGTTTTGTGATCATTGAAAGTTCAGAAAATAAATACACATTGTTTGTGAAATGCCAAAGCCTTTAAGCATCAAACTTGATGATCAAAGGTGTGTGTAATAATAAAACTGATCAACTTTATTCAACGTGCCGCAAAAAAATGGGCACCATCTGTGCAATCTCTATAAACATCATTTTAGCTATGGAAGATTAAATGAAAAATGAACACCTTTCATATCCATCTTTTTTTTTGCTGTCAAAAATTACACTTCCCTGGTCGGCAAGTAACAGGTGGTGTATCAAAATTATAATTTTTAAAACCAAAAATTTATTAAAAAAGGAACACATTTAAAAAAAGTACAGTAACAAAGGGACCTTCACAAAAGGTTTTGAAAGATAACATAAATTAATAATCATCAAAATCAAATCCAGCATCATCAAAAGCATCATAATCGATTTCATCTTCTCCATATGTGTAATAATTATCCGTGTAATTATCATCAAGACCAAGATCATCAATCATTTCATCATAAAATTCAGAATTCATTTCGACACTAAAAAACGTTATTTAAAAATACAATTCAACAACTATCAACGAAGTACTTACTCATCAAGAAGGAATGTAATCTTAAGATCTTTAATATCAGAAAGTTGATTAGAATGAACCCATTTTTGTTCAATATCACTTTTCTTATCAGCAACAAAATTCAAACGAGTAAAATCATTTTCCATTTGAAGAACATTATCATGTTCCCAATCGATATAATTAATACGACAATAATTGAATGAAAGTTTATATGAAATATCTGCCTTTTCAACTTGTGAAGTAAGTCCATCGACAACAACTTGAAGAAATTGAAAATACGGTACAAAATTCTAAAAAAGGTTAATATATTTGATATCTAACATAATCCAAAAAAGCTTATAGATCCAAAACAATCTCTTTCATTATCATCAATTTTAAGTTCCATTTCAAGTTCTTTTAAATTTGGAAAAATACGTTGAAGTGCTTCAAGAATTTGAGTTAAATTAAGTTGAGATACTTGGGTAATTTCTTCAATGTCACTGACTTTAAGAACGAGCTTTTCAACTACAGGCAAAGCAGCACTAAAAACAACTATCTTTTTATCATACACGAAACTACATATGCAGATAGTCTTACGTATCAACATTAGTGACAATAGTTTCCAAAAAAGAAGTCCACGAATTATCCCATAAAATTTTAAGGGATTTACAAGGGATACGATAATTGATCAAAAAATCCTGAAAAAATCAATCAATTTTTAATATTGGAAAACAAAATAATAACATACTTGAAGTAATTCACGAGCTTTTTTATTTGAAATTTTAATACTTTCAACATTAAAATCCAAATGTTCATCCAATGCATTATATTCAGGATCAGCAATATGGATATCTTTATTAATGAATGCTTCAACGCTTTGAATCTTATCGTATAAATGTTCATCCAATGTTCCAATATCAATTAATGAACGCAATGTTGCAGCAATTTCTTTGACAGATGTATTCAGAAGATATCTCCAGGCTTCAATTTTCAAATCAATGCATGCTTCAACTTTGCAAAGTTCTAAAATCGGAAACAATTTACAACAACAATATCCATTAAACAAACTTACTAGTGCTATGTTCAATTGCTTCAATCAAAGGCATATGTTCAGCTTCATTAAACTTGCTAATAATCAATTCAGGAATGTAGAAAACCATTTTTTTCCAGAATCCAAGTGGAAAGTTTGCAGCAGTAAGAGTACAATTTTTCTGCAAAGTAAATATTTAATAAATAATAAAAAACAGTAATAAGTTATTTAACTTACCAATTCGATAGAAAGATATGGATAAAATGTTACAGTTTTAACTTCACGTAAAAGTTCAATGAAAGCAGCAAGACATTCTTTACCAGAGAGGAAAAGACTTTGAACTTTTAAAAAATTATTGTATTCAGATTCGAAAGGTTTTTTCTTCAATAATTCTTCAAAGACTTCTTTAATGACAGGATTATGAAGGGTTGGAGACATTATTGTATTTTACAGCAAATTGTGAGAAATCTAAAAAACTTTTATTTTACAAAAAAAGTTACGAAAAAGTTGAAAAAAGAGAAAAAGTTTTAAGCGTTTCAAATTTTATTTGTAGAAAAAGTTTCGACACGAAAATTGTGTGAAAAGGAGCGAAGTCACAAAGGCGGGAATTCAAAAATTAAAGACTTATTTTATTTTTTTGTTTCAACTAATTTTGTGTTTTTATCAGTGTGTTTTAATTATTAAGATGTTTTTTTCTTTTCCATAGCAAACATTTGAGATGGGGTAATTTGGCTATCTGTCTTGAGAATTTGATTAGGAATTCTTCACAAAGAATGGAATTTCTTATTTTACAAACATTCCACAGTAATCTCTTTTTACAATAAACCATTTTTTTCACAAAAGTAGTTGTATTTTTTGAGTTATTTATTTATAAAAACCGAAAAAGATATTTTTTTAAAATCTACAAATAATAGAGATAAAAATATTTCAAAATGTTAGAGTACATGTATATTAAAAGTGTACAAACAACATTTTTGGTATTATCAATATTTAAATTTAATGAGCAGTTTCAGGAAAATGTTCTTCAACTTCACGAAAAGTTTGAATGTCATGAGCTGCTGCAGCTGCTTCAATGCCAGCTGTGGAGATGCAAGTTGTTTGCCGAATTTCACCTTCTTGATGAACATTATATGAAACTTCTTTTTGATTTTCCATTGCTTCTTGTTGAAGTTTTGCTCCAGCTTCAATCATTTTTGCACCTTAAAATGTATTTTATTTTAATATAAATAATATTAGATGTAGATATAAAAATTACCTGCTTCAACAAGAAGTTCTTGTCCAATTTCTTGATGCTCTAAAGCTGCAGCAGTCTTAGCATTGGCTGCTTCAGAAGCAATTCGAGCAGCAACTTGTGCTTTTTCAGCTTCAACAAATTCCATTTCATTTTTTTCAAGTGTTGCTTCAGCTTTTTCCCGAAGTTCATGAGCTTTTGCTTCATGTTCTTCAGCTTTTGTAAAATCTACCGTAGTATTTTCTTCTTTTTCAACAAGTTTAACATCACCAGTGGCATCATTGGTCATACATTCACGTTGAATTGAATGACATTCAGAAGCAGCTGAACGATTTTCAGCATTTAAATCACATTTTTCCGAAACAAAGTTATCAACTGTTGGTTGTTGATTTAAAGGCTTTGCAGAATCAAAAGTTCCATTAAATTTATTAATTAAATCTTTAATATTTGCATTTACTTCTTTTTTATAAGAAGAAGAAATTTCAGCTTTGAAGGAAGAAGGCATTTTTGAAAAGACGAAAATGGTAAAGTTTTTAAGAAAAGAAACACTTAAAAATTTAACAACGACAATTTTTTGTTGATAAAAATTTGCGCTTTTTGCAGCCTCTTTTATATCTACATTTTTGTGGTACAAGGTACAGCAAAAAATAGAAAATAAATAAACAAACAACATATTTCGTAAAAAAACCGTCCCCAAAAATAGAAATCAACAAACATCCATGATTTTTTTGTCTATCAATTCAGAGAGAGAAAAGGAAAGAGGAGGAATGAAGAGAGATGGAGAGAAGGAAATAAAAAAACGCTATCTAAGATTTAAAAACACAATGATACATCCATTTACTGGGAGAGAAGAAGAAGATTACTCAATTTTTTGTCTGTAAAAAATATGTTTCCAAAGATTTTGTAAAATTTTTTTGTTGTTTTTTCCTGTTTTTCAATGATTTTTTCATGAGATAAATTTTATGGAAAGAATTTTAGAATTTCAAAGATTGTTTTTTTATAGAAAACAGTGGTGAGTAATAAAAGCTTCAATGTACAAAAAACATATTTGATCAATTTTATGTAAAAAATATCATAATATGCTTATAAATGCTTTTATAAATGAGCTTAAACAAAAAAAGGAGAAAATTTATTGGCAACAAAACATGCAAAATCTGATCCTGTTAAAAAAGAAGAAAATTAAAAAAATACTAGAAGCATCAAATGTAACAAAAAAATACAACTTCCCTCCGAAATTTTAACAAAATTTTTCCGAAACTTTAAAATGTATTTATTTTTTTCGGTATGTTAAAGTAAAAGAGTTATTGCAATTTTCTTGTTCAGATTTAAAAGGGATTTGATACAGTATAATTTAAAATGAAAAAAATATTTAAAAAAATGCTTAAAAATAGTTTTCAAGTTTTTAATATCCGCTTTTTCAAAATCTGTCTTAATCTTAGCTTTTAATATTTATACATACGTAATATGCGTCATTATGTATCCTTTTAATGACGACAAAAACAAAATCTATTTTTCGACACATATTTACAGCAGCAAAAAATTTTAAAGTTTTGACCTTTTTTGAAACTTTTTTGTAACAATTTTTTATGTTAGCACATCTTGGCACAGTTTTAACTTTTTTATAAATTCAAAACTGTTGCATATTTTTCTGAACTACCAGTGGATAATAAAAATAAAAATACAAAAACTTTTTTAAAATCGTTTTCATTTTTTATATTGCTTGTTTTAACACTTTTACAATTAGCTTTTATTAAAAAAAAGCTAATTGTTTATTAAAATTATGAATTTACTTTATTTTTTTCTGGCTGACTCATTCACACATTTTATTTTAAATGTCGTCAGCTTCCTCTTTAAATCCAAATGTGCCAAGAATCCTCGTGTTTTTTTTCACTTCCAACTTCCTTATTTTTTTGAATTTAGTTTTTTTCTGTTTTTATAGTTTAATCTTTGCGCAAAAAAACAAAAAATTAACTTATAATAAAGCAACAAAAATTCCAGCAGCTTTAATTTTTGCAATTCAGAATCAGAAATAAAGGAACTCCAAAAATTACGAACACTCAAGAAAAAAAAGAGATTATTATAATTTTGTTTGTCTCCCTTTTTTTGGTTGACGTAAATTTTATTCAGTTAGAGATAAAGCAAGGTTAAATATTCTTTGATGTTTTAAATTACTTCCTTCTCATTTTTTACATATTGAAACAATTATTATTATTGTGGTGAAGAAGAAAATTAATCTCATATCTCATGAGTCTTATGATGTTGATGATGATGATGTTGGTGGACTTGCTTTGTTTTTATCATTGATCATTGAAATTTGATTAATGGGAATTGTCTTTTCCAAGATTTTTATACTTACATTTATTTATTAATTTTGTGTGTGAAAAAACGAAAAAAAGAACAGGAAGTTCAGATTACAAAATTATTGCTTTTAAATATTTTTTATATAAAAGTAATAAAACGTGACTTCATTTTTTGAAGTTTTGATAATAATGAAGAGCTGATTTAAATGAAAAAATATAAAGTTTAAATCTTGGAAAAAATATAATCTCTTCATATAAATGGTCAAATTCTATTAATCTGCCGGAACACTTTTGATACTTAAAATTCTGTGATTCTTTTAATATTTGATGTTTTGACTGTCGCTTTATAAAATAACATGTGTTTCCTGAACCACATTTCTTTGAAAATCTAAATACAGCAGCATTTATTTAATATTTGTTTGGATTATAGTCAAAGGAATACGGTAGAAAAGAAAAACCAAGAGATCAAAATTTTAAAATAGTTGCTTTTCAGGCTACAAGTCTTAACGATCAAATTTAAAAGATATACTGTAGCAAATTTAGTAAATTAAAACGTGTACTCCAAATTTAATTTTTAAATTTATCCAAGTATTAATAATAATTTACAAGTAATTTCTGTTTCTACACGTCTCTTCACTCAAAAAAGTTCATAAAATCACCAATATTTATTTTGCTTTTTTATTCAATTTTAAAAACACCTTAATTGAAGCATAAAAAACCAAAAACATTTTTAGCGTAGTCAAATTTAAATTAATTTAATTTTTACGAGTAAAAAACATTTTTACATACTTTTCCACGAATTTGTAAATAATTTTGTTGAATTACATGTATCTTCTACCTTCTAAAAGCACCTTTTTTCAAATAAACCATAAAAGGACAAAAACACTTTGAACCCTTTTATTTTTATTACTTTAAATTGAAACAGTAATGATCTTTGTTTACAAATCCTTCAAAAAATCTTCAAATACATCATCATCATAGAAGAGGGAGTTTATTATCTTGTTTTTGCGAAAATTAAAGAAGAAAATTCTCTTTCTCTCTTTTTTTTTCTCCACTCTCCCCTTGAGGCAATAATACAAACGTATGAATGAATGTTGCGGCAGCAGTAGTTGTGGTGACGATGATTCATCATTTTTCATTCATTCATTTTCATAGTAATAATAATATTATATTAATGTTTGCGCTGGCAGTTCATTGCGCACTCTTTTTATTCTTTCTCTCTCTCTTTTCATCTCTATCGTCTTCCTTTTTTTCTTGTTAGAGAAAAACTTGTCAAAACCATTTTTTTTCTTCTCTCAAAAACTTCTACGTTTATAATACATAATTTTATGTAGTATTTTTTCACGTTCAATTCATTTAATATAAACCACAACTTTTATTTTTTATTGCTCAGAACGCTTCCATGAAAACAATTATTTTTTTTACTAAACTTTGTTTTTTCAAGAACAAAAAAATGTTTCATTTTCTTGTGTCTTCTTGTGTCTTTCCAAATTACCCTATTTATCTATTTCGAAAATTTTACTACTTTTAGTTAGTTCAAAAAAAAATCTTTACGAAGGCTTCTTCAAAAAAGACGACCAAAAAGAGAGAGACTTTTTGTCACCCAAAAAAAAGAAGTCCGTCGTTTTTTTTTCTGACCAAAAAACAAATTTGTTTTTTTCGATGACTCATTTTGAGTTTATTTTATTTTGTTGCGTTGATGTAGGCTGCAGCCCGTAACAACATTGAATTTAAACAAAAAGTCTCTCTTTTTTTCATGCGTCGAAAGTCTCCTTTTTTCTTCTTTTTTGGTGCTTTAGGGCATAAAGCGTTCTGTCATGTTGAAATAAAAAAAGTGTGTCCTTATATTTAACTTCTTTTTTTCTTTTTCTATAAAGAGTTTTACACTTTTTTTCAAAAATGGTTTAAAATGCCTTTTTTATAAAAGCTTTTTCGAATAGCATTTGGGTTTGTTTAAAAAATAATATTTTGTGAAATTATTAAAGACGTTTTAGGACAGGAACTCTTTAGATATTTTGATATACATTTTCTGTTGTACTAATTAACGGTTACATATCTTAAATTTGTGTTTAAACAATTAATATAAATTTAAGACCTTTTTTATTTGTTCACACTCGCTTGCTTTTTTTTGCAATACATTTTTCTCTGACACCACTAAAAACAAATCTCTCTCTGCTTTCTTTCTAATTTTAAAAATTCAGTTGCACCTTGACGGATACGACACAAAAAAAACAAGCATCCACTTTTTAGCCTACGTTTAAAAGTTTTTTTTGAAACAACAGAATTTGAAGAAAAAATTTTTGCGCATTTGTAAATCCAAAAGAAAAACACAAAAATCTTTGAAAAGAACGCTTAAATAATTTAAATCAAATTTTCCAATCTTTTTTTTTTCAAACTATTTTTTTGAAATCCCAAAAGAACGCTTTTCTCAGACAAAAAAGTTTCAATTTTTGATGTTTTTCAATATATATTTTTTTGCTAACAAAAATCAAAATGTAATTATTTTTTCATATAAGAAAACTATAATATTTTTTATCACACGTCCAAATCTTTTTTAAAATTCCATCAAAAATCCGAACACTTTTGTCAGTTTTGTTTTAAAAAAATGAAATTCAAAATTTATCAATGGTTTTTTATCTTTTCCAGCTTTTTTTATTATTACGTTTTTAAGCTTTGAATTTTTATACCAAAGTTTATATTTTGATATAATTTTATTAAAGTTTTGAGAAAGAACTTGTAACAAAATTAATTTACGAATTCTTGGAAAAATATGTCAAAAATGTTTTTTTACTCGTAAAAATTAAATTAATTTAAATTTGACTACGCTAAAAAT
>CABFKO010007268.1:0-12482 GCA_901766855.1 Panagrolaimus sp. ES5
GTATTATTACAGTTTTTTTGTAATTATTTACAAAGTTTTTGTTCCTAAAAATTTTTCCTTTTTCAAACAGGCTTACTGTAACACAAAAAACACTTGCCTCGATAAACGGCATACAAAAGGAGCCTCTAAGAAAATTATAAAAAAAATAAAGTATGTTTTTTATTAGCGCTTTCTTCGGTTGTGTTTAATGCTCACAAATTCAATTTGCTTTAAAATGCTAAAATGAAACAAAAAAGATCGGTTTGGTACAATGCCAAAATGTTCTTTGCTTTTTCTTTGCTTTTTTTATGCTTGTCTGCTTTATTTTATTCAAAGAACAAAAAATGAATCATCCAATAAGAAAAATAAAATATAATACACAAAAGAAAACCAATCAATCATGTTTCTTTTTTTCTGTCACCAAAAAATCCATCTGGAGCAAGCTGCCATGGATCACCAGATTTCCACCAAATTGGATAACTATCAAGTTGTTGAAGATTTGGAAGAACTTCAAAAATTTGTTGACGATAATCTTTTTCTTTTGATAATTCTGTTCCTTCAATAACAAGATGTTCAAGAGATGAAAGCATTGAAAGTTCTGCTACAAGTTTTGCTGGAGTAAGATTCTAAAATTCATAATTTTGTATTAATAATAAATATTATTATACATGGGGATTACTGTAACATTTATACAAAAAGACACCAAAAAAGTTTTTTTACTTTTTTAAGGAATATCGATTCTATTCGTTTCTACATTACAGTAATCCACACCATTCCCTAAAATCTCGATCTCATAAAAAACAGTCAAAATCGCTTACCTTAATTTTTCTAATCCACAGTCGATTCAATTTCTTTAAATTTTTCAGCCCTTCCAATTCTTTAATAATATTGTCATTGAGATCCAAAACTCGTAAATTTTGCAATAAATCAAGATTTTCAATTTTTGAAACACCATTTTGTGCAATTGAAAGTGTTTCCAAATTTTTTAGCGTTTCCAATCCTAAAAAAGTTGAATGAATTAATCATCGACATTTTTGGAAGCTTTTCTTTTTGTGCTATTTTCTTTTGTTTGCATTTTTTGGTTAACACATATGTCAAAGCGAAAAAAATGTGTTAAAATTTTGAGCTCGAAAAAAAGCGTAAAAGTCTTTGTTTTCGTGGCAGTGAAATCATCGTAGTTAGTCAGCATAAAAAAGATGACACACTGTTTTGCCACTTGCAACTCGCCAACCTTTTTGATTTAGTCAAAGTTGAACAAATTACAGTACCCCCCTTTATAACTTAAGGAATCATTAGCTTCCTTTTATCCAAAAGAACAAAACGAAAGATTTTTCAAACTCTTTTTAAACTCAATATCTCAAACACTATGGTTTTTTTTTCCGAAAAATTTTGACCGGCTGAAAGTCACGCTAAGAAAAATTGAGTTTATTAATGTTTTGCTTTTTTTGATTAAAATAATTACCCAATAGCTTGTACAACGTTATAACGGCTTGAAAATAATCAAATTCTGAATGTAAAAATAAATAAATAAAGTTTAAAAACTTGCTTATTTAAAACTTTTAAAAATCCATGTTTTTTTTATCAGAAAAAGAAAGCAAACCAACTCAATTTCTCTTAACGCGACAGTTTATTCGTTGCCTGTCAAAATTTTTCGGGACCTTTATTGGGCAACGAAACTATAGTGCAAAACCCTCCAAGAAAAAAATACCTTACCTTTAATTTTTGTAATAGCATTTGCAGGAAGATCAAGAAGTTTAAGAGTTGAAGATAAACATTCCAAATTTTCAATAATTTTTATTTGATTTGCTCCCAAATGAAGTTCTTCTAAATTGATAAGACTTTCAAGGTTTTCAATTCTTTCAATCCGATTATCACCAAATTCTAAGACTTTAAGATTCTTAAGCTGAAAAAATAAAAAAATAAATTAGTTTAAAGAAGATGATTTTTTATCAGTATAAAAAATAATGATGTTTTTTGATTACTTGTTTTTTCGCTATTTATTACAGATGACGAAAACAACAGTAAAAAAACAAGGCAGGATGAATTACGTAAATAAAAAATTTGAGGTTTTACAGTATCCATCCCAAAGTTTTAACATTGTATGCTACAATCTGTCAATTGGCATACTGTAGTACGATTGTAAAAACTGCCAAATTTTGTCCTTATTTACACCAAAAGAACTGTGTCATAGAAGCTTATATTTTGATCGATCATTTTTGGCTCAAAGTAAGCTCAACAATTTGAGCTTGAAATGATTGCTTGTTTTTATGATAGCAAAGATGCCTGCATTGTTCTTTGATTGACTTTTGTAGCTTTTTTAAAAATTGAATCACCATTATTGCATATATGAATACATTGAAGCATTAGTGATCAATCCAACGAGTTTGTCAGATAACAACAATTTATCTCATCCACTTAATAAAACCCAATAAATAAAAAAACTTACATTTTCCAGTCCTTCAATTTTTGAGATCTTATTACGGCATACATACAACTTTTCTAATTTCTCTAATCCATCCAAATTTTCCATTTTTTCAATACGATTATAGCTGAGATCAAGATATTTTAAGTTGACAAGCAAATCAAGATTTTCAATTTTCTTTATCTAAAATTGCAACAGTGTACGAAAGTGCGTGATCACAGATATTATTATATGTAGCATCAGGACGCGTTAGCTTCAAAGAAAAATCACTTACTTGATTATCATACAATATTAATTCAGTTAAAGTTGGAATATTCAAGCCTTGAATTTTTGTTAAACGATTCCATCTCAAATTTAATACTTTTGCAGATTTTAAAAAGCTTAAATCACCAAGATCTGTAAGTCTTTGTCGAACAAGATCAACTTCTTCTGTATTTTCATCAATAACTATTCTTTCATCAGATTCAGAATCTTCTGCAGATGTCGTCATTTCTTTCCTAAAACAAAGTTAGATTAGTAGTAGTGAAAAAGAAAATGCCGTCTTTTTTTATATATTCCCTTAAAGAAAACTAACTAACCTTTTAGAAAATTTTTAACAAAGTTCATAAAATTTCTTCAAGTAATAGTAGCCAATGATTACGTATGTTTGTATATTCTTTTTTGTTGAATGAAATGAGATGAAGTCATTGAGAGAAAGTTGTGTTCATTTTCAAAGCAATATTTATTGCAAACAAAAAAATTTGCTTATTTTCTCTTCGAAAAAATGTCTAACGTTTTTGTTTCATTCATTCTTTTTTTGAAGCGTTTCCTCTGTGTTTGATAAAGGTTTGGTTTGACATTACCTCATCTTTATGTTTACGTTTAAATTTAAGTTCAAGTTTATCCAAGAGGATAAAGTGTGTAGACAAAAATATCCAAGAGGATATCTCTGTCTACACTTATCTTTTTTAAAGCCTTTCTTTCATTTCGTGTTTTAAAAAGGGAGCTCTTTAAATCAATGTTTTTACACATCTTTATATTAAACGTTTCTTTTGTATTTTACTTCATTTTTTTGCTTACGTTGAAAATTTTAAAAACCTTTACAATTTTTGTGTTAAAAATGAGGAGGATATACTATATCCACTTGCTTTTTAAAAAAGATCAAATTTCTTTTGTATTCTTTCTTTTTTGTTCATCAAAAAATTGCATTGGCTTTGTCTAGAAACTAAAAGAAAGGTGTTTCTTACAAAAAAAGATGTTGACGGAAATAGACTAAAAACTGTTTTGAGAAAAAAATAGAATTTTCACGAAAGGACTTTTGACAACAGAAAATGCAGGAATTGTAATAGGAAGAAGAAGATCAAAGGTCAGTTTTGTATTTATTAAAAGTTTGCTTATGGACAAGGTTTTTTTTTTGAGGTAAACAGACAAATTTTTGCAAAAAATGGTTTATAATTAGACAAATTTTCAAATATTTAAATTTATCACTTTTTAATTTATAGCTGCTGCATTTGGCAGAAGTGTCTTTTTTTAACCATGTTTAATTGTTGTAATTCAAATACGGTAGTTTGCAAAGATCCCTTTTGTTTGCGATCTTTTTTCTAGACACTTTTATATTTTATATTTTTTTCTCACAAAAATGATCTCCTTGTTCCTTTTTTTATGAATGCATGATTTAACAAATAGCACTTCTTCCAATTTTTAATGCATTTAACATTTTCTTTATTTTGGTTCTTTTTTTCTTTTCAATGCTTACAAGTGCCTTTAAGCTTTTTCTCCTGAAATGCACGTTTTTTTTATTGTTTTGCTTTTTGTCTTCCCCTTTGGACCTCCTTCTTTTGCTTAAGAGAGGTCATAATTTTTTGAATCAAAACGCATTTTTTTAAGGAATGACTTTTCTTTTCCTCTCATCCATTCTACCACCACCTTTTTTTGTCATATTACTGATAATTAATTTTTGTCTTAAATATTTTTTTTACATTGCATTTTTATAAGCTCTTTTTTTTCTCTCCATTTTTTACGTCATTAAAAAAAATCAAAGGGCCAAATATTGTGACGAATTTGGTTTCTGATTTTCGTTTCAAGCATAGAAAGAAGAAAGAAAAGAATGATAAAAAGCTTGATTAGCTTTTGCTTTGCTGATAGCTGCTGCAAACAGCTTTCTCCTGTAATCAGATCAACTGAATAATTTTAAAGCCTTTTTGTTGATGAATGGAAAAATGAAGAAAAATAAAAAAGGTGGCGGCGGCTGTTTATATTTGTTTTTTTTCTTCTTCTTCGCTTGATAGAGTGTCTGCCATCAGCTGGTTTAATATTCCTTTTTTTTAAATTTATGTGATTTTAATTTTGACCACAGCAGCAGCGGCAAACAACAACGACGATGAGCAGCTTTTGATTGGTCATCTTTTTATTATAAGTTGATACTTTTTAGCTTTTAGCTTATAGAATGAACAAAAAGGTGAGAAATGGAACAAATTTGTTAAAAATGGCACGCTGATCTATCACTTTAGTTTAGGATCGATAAATTCTTTTAGTCAAAAATTAAGACATTTGTTCAAAAATAGACGCTATTGATATTTTTAATATTTTTATATTAGAATCTTCGAGATAAGTAATGAAAACAGGTAGTCATATACAAGCTTTAAATTGTGGCAGTTAAATTAAAGTGTATTTTTCTTGATTTTGTTTTTTAAAAATTTAGACTTTTCAATTTTAAGCGAATTCACACAATTCCAAAAATCCAAAATTTAAACCCTTTTTAAATTTTTGTTAATTACATGCTTTTAAAATGTGCCATTAAGCCTTCAATTTTTTAAAAAAAAATCTGACTTTACTTCCGTTTTTTTTAACTTCCAAAGAAAATGTTATCGATCTTTGTCTTGAAAATGAAAGAAATTTTTTTGGCGGACAATTTTTTTAAACGAAAAACAGCCTTTTTTTTTCTTTTAAGAATGAATATTCTATTAAGTCTAAACTGCTTTTGAACAAATTGAGCATTTTTTTGTTCCTTTAAGACTGACTACGTCTTTTTTTCATTGCTTCTTCTTCTTCTGTCTCTCTCTCTTTTTTTTGCTTGATAAGCGGGGCCCTTGGATTGCTGCTGCTGTTGCCTTTTACTTTGGGGGAAAGCTTTTTTATTTTTTTTGACGTCGAAGAAAAAAAGCATTGTTCCTTAAAAAAACTTTCTCTCTTTTTTTATTATATATATTTTGACATAGACAATAAAAAAAGAAAAGTTTCTTCTTATGTTGCATAAAACTTTGTTGTTATTCTTCAACAACGACAACGGCGACGACATTGGAGATGATTTTTTCGTTGTCCGTAAAGTAAGTAAGTAACCTTAGAAGCTTTAAAATGAAATTTTTTTATGTATAAAGTTGAAAGGCTCTTTTTTTTACTTATTTGTTGGCTTTTTGTAGAGGAAGGAGAGAAAACTTTGGCGTTGACGGTTACCTAACAAAAAGTAAGGTAAAATAAAGAAGAAAGTTGTTTAAATAAGGATGGGAAAAAAAGAGAGAAAAAGAGAGTCAACTTTTTCCTTGCGCATTTGAACCCCAGCATCAACAACTAACCACAGCAGCAGCAGAAATGTTTTAACAAATCTCTTTGATTTTGTTTACGAAATTTCCGGATTAAACATGAAATTGAAAAAAATAAAATAAAACAAGGAATCTTAAAGTGTTGAGAGATAAAATTCCAAGGGTAAACAATAGCTTTTTATTTGCAAAAAGAATTTTTTTTCTGCTTCAAAAGTTGAAGAAAGTGAAGAATTTTGACCCTTCCAAACTTTAGTTTTCTGCTATTTCTGATTTTTGTTTGGCACATATTTCCTAAAATCAAGCAAACTTTGTGACGAAAAAATATTTTGTTTTAAACTAACTTTATTTGTTCGTAAGCTTTTGTAGGCGTTTAATAGTGGCAACCGTTAAAAAAATTGTTTGGAAGAAGATAAGCGTCGTATTTTTGTCACTAATTTTTTTTCAAGATTGTTAGTTAGTCTTCCTGAAAATCACTGACATTTAGTTCAAAGATGAAGCAGCAATGTTTCATGTGAGCATTAACAGCAGTGACGACGATAGCCACGATGAGAGGTGGTAATGAAGAAAATGTTATTTCCTTTCATTTCCGTAAACATTATCTGATTGATAATTTGATAAGCAAAAATGCGTGGTTTAAAAATTTGCCTTTAAACTGATTGATTATTGCACTTTTTTCGCAATTTTCTACAATTTTAAACGCTCAAAAGAAATAGCTTGCATGCTTTTTAATTTTGAATTCATACTATAATTTATTTAAAAAATTGTTACTTTTAAATTTTGGTAAGCAATTCAAAAGATTTTGAAAAAGCGGCTACAACTAAAAATAATTTTTGGCTTATCTGTTAAAAAATTTTTTTTTCACCGAAATCTTTTTTCTGTCTAAAACAATGTTTTTTTGTGATCAAAAAATGTTTTATCAAAAAAATGATTATCGCGATTTTCGTGTTTAAATCAATGATTTGAATTGTTCTGAATATCTTTTCGTGTTCAATTATGTGCTTACTTGGAGTATCTTGGCTTTGCTGTATTTCACCACTTTTCCGTTGTCCTAAAGAAAGATTAAATTCTATAGTTTTAAACTTCCCGGATATCTGATTTCTAAAAATAACAAACAAAATGCAACAAATTTTAGTAATTTTAAACCCTTTAATTTCCAAAAAAAATGCCACAAAAGTTTGAAGCTTTTCCCGGAAACTCCATTGTTATGTTTTTCTTAAACCAATTTGCATTTTTTGTTGTTTATATTTTTTCAAAAAGTGTTAAGAAAAACATTTTAAGTTTTTTTTGCCATCGAAGCAACGCAGCGTTCCATTATAGAAACTTCCATGATGGATGAATAGATACCCACTCTTTCCCCCGTTCTAACTTCTTTCTTCTTCTTATTGTTGTCGTTCGCTTTTTTTTATTATCAAGCAACAACTTTTCTTTAACTGCTTTTTTTCTGGCTTTATATTTTTTTCAATAGAATCCTTCCCTTCCCTTCTCTTTCTATTCTATTTTCTTGGCCATCTTCTCTCCATCGACGTTGACATTTAAAAAACGAAGTGATGGTGACTTATTTTTTAAAAGAAGCTTTAAAAAAATACATTGAAATTTGTTTTTCAAACTTCTTTCTATCTATTTTTCTTTAAATTTGAAGAAACAGAAAAAAATGTTTTTCATTGAATTTAGTTTTTTTTGCAAAATTGTTTTAAGTCCTTTTTTTCGAATAAAAAACGAAGATTTTAAATTGCGATGAACGTGTTCAAAAAAAGAAATGCAAAAAAACGAACGGCATTTTCAAAAGCGACGAATTTTGTTAGTGTTAGTCGACGTTATCATTGGCTAGTCGATGAATAACGACGAATGTTTACTGTTTCTTCGTGTACAGTTTCTTGGCTTGCTGATGTTGCCTGTTGTTGTCTGGCGGAAATAGATCACAGAATTATTTATGCAGTAGTTTTTTAGTCTGTCTGATAAATTTAAAAAAAAAAAGAAAATATTTATGAATTTTAAGAAATTAAAAAAAACTTAAATTTACTTTTATGTAAGATAAAAGTAAAAGAGAATCGTTTCTTTATTTTTTTATAGTTACAAGTTAAAAATTGAACTTTGAATTGTAGTTATAATTTTCAGCATGCTTTAAATTGGATTTAAAAATCTCAGAAAAATATCCATTTTATATTGTTTTGTTACTGCATTTATATTGTCAATCTTAAAAAAGCTATTAAAGAGTTATTAGGACATTTATTTTTATTGTTTTTAATATCTTTAATGCATTTTTTAAGTGGTTAAATAACATTTTAAATTTTCCAATTTTTTATGTAATAAATTGTATACTAAACAAATTTTTAATCAATTTGATTAAAAATACACGTACTTTATTACTTTATTATAGTTGGTTTTATTTGCAAGAAAGCAACAAAAAAGCGGCAAATTAAAAAGAAAAATTAAAACTTTTTATTCAATTTTTCACCAATTCTTTTATGTCTACTTTCATCTTTTTAACTCATTCATTCACTCTGTCAATCATGGTGAGCTTATCAAAGAATAATAATTTTTTAATTACTTCAAATAAAAAATGACTTTTATTAGTCGTTAGATAATATTGATTTTGGATTCATTGAAGAAAAAGAAGAAGATTTTAACAACCGGAAGTTTTGACTCCACTTTTTTGGGGGAACAGGCAAGTCAGAGGTGTTAATTCTTATCAGCTTTTGTGGAAGGTAAAATAAATTTTGTATAAAAAGTTAGGATAATCAGTTTTGTAGTTTTTTCTTTTTCTAGGAGCTAACTAAAAGTTTTATATGATATTTAATATTTAGCTGCGATACAAAATTTAAAATAGTTTTGGCTTAATTTTTTTAATACAATATTTTTTTCGATTTTGTCGTTTTTTGAATATTTTTGATAGCTCTTTTTTACATTAGTTTTTAAGCCTTTTAGAGAAAAAAATGTGTTATAAAAGATGAAAAAATTTTTTTATCTTGTCATTTCCTGAAGTTTCATAAAAAGTGTAAACAATTTTTAATGAAAAAAAAGTCCGAAAAGTCAAATATTTGCATTAAATGTCTGTTTTTTAAAGATAACTTTTTTGCTTTCTCTTTTTAAAAACAATAATTCTATTAGCTTTTTCGGGTGGCAAAAGTGCCAATAATGGGGACCAAATTTTGAAAGCATTTAAAGTTTCTGGGTTACGGTAGTTGTTGAATTTGCAGAGACTTACAGTACCTAAAAACGTATAATTTTTTTTCAATTCCCTTTTAAATTGATTACGGTTATTGTCAATTTTGCATTTTTCCTTTATCAAAAAATCCCCAGTTTTTAAACCAAATCCTTATTTTTTAAAATTTTTAATTACAAATTTGACATTTTCTCTTGAAGGATGACATTGCTTACTCATAAGTTTCTTAATATATAAATAAAATACCAGCAATGAATAATAATACCAAAACAACTGTTGATGAAACACATTCATCGATGAAAAAAAATAGAGAGAAGATAAAAAAAAGTCTTAAATGTAAGCAGAAGAAAAAAAAACACATCAAGTCTTAAAGAAAGAAAAAAAGTGACGTATTTTATTTTTTTCTGTTAAAAAATAAATATAATTGAATTTAGGCTTCTTATATTTTTTTTCTCATCTTTTTTGGAAGAATTAATATATTTTTTCAATGTTCCAAAAAAGAGAGTTTTTTTGAAGAGTTTACATTTGGGAGTTTAAAAACATCACTTCTTCTTTTTTTGAATTTGAACTTGTTTAATGTCTAAACTTTTGGTAATTAAAACTTTTGTTGTTTGAAAACAGAAAAAAAGAGAAAAAGGGAAATTTTAAAAATTAGTGTTTAAAATGAAATTTCAGGTTTTTTTGAATCAATCGGAAGTGTCTCTCTTTTTTTCTATCTCTCGGAAGTTGATTTGGGGGAATACATTGATTCGGTTTTTTTGCTTGCTTTTTTTGTTCATGTAATGACCTCGATGGCTCTTTACTTTATTTGATTTTAATGATTTCCTTTTTAATTTTTTTGCAATATAATTTTTTGTTAGACAGTAAAAAGTGATTAAAAATAATTAATTTTAAAATCTTTAAAATTTTTTTATTTATTTCTTTTCAATCAATGTAAAAAATAGCTTTTTTTTGGCATTTTTTCAAAAAATATAATCCAAAAATAGCTCATTTATAATTAATGTGCCATGTCAATTTTTTTTTGACAAAATTTATTGCAGCCTTGGAGACCATCTTCCATCACCATGCGTATTTTGTAGCAGGCAGAAATCATTTTTTAATAAAAATGTTACTTTTTTCTGAAAATTTTTGTCTCCTTTTTTTTGTCATACCAAAAATAAAAGATGAATGAAAAAGAAAATCGTAAAACATTTTTTAAATGAGAAATTTGTTGATTGATTTTCAATAAGAATATCGGCAGGCAAAAGCTTCAACAAAGATGAAAATTATTAAGCTAGAAGATCACTATTCTTTTTCGTCAGTTTAAGATGACCAAAGAAAAATCACAATAATCTCAAATTCAATTCAATCTAATTCAAGCACCCCATTCAAGTGCCTCTCTTTTTCTTTTTTTTCATCAAAATTCAAAAACTTTCTAGACTTTTTACAACTGTTTTTTTCTTCCATCTGTTTTAACCTTTCTTTCTTTTTTCATTCATTTCATTCATGTCCAGTTTCTTTTCATTCAAAATAGCCTTAAAATTTTTAAAGACATCTTTTATTAATAATCAAAAAACATAACATTTGGTTTATTTAAAGCAAAACTTTTTTTAAATTTTTAAAAGCGGAAATAACAGCATTTTTTATGTTGCTTGCTCCTTGTCGTCGTTGTCTGATCTCGCTCTTTAAATGATTATCATGTCTACCTTCTGCATGTTGCTTGCTTGCTGGCTCGCTTCACTGCATTTTGGAAGTAGACAATGTTTGTGGTAGTGAAAAAAAGGTAAGCGTAAGTTTTTGCGCATACATTCTTTTTTGGCCCCCATATTTTTTTCATTGCTTGCTTGCTAACTTACTAGGATGCTGCTTTAAAAAGGCGGAGAGAACATTTTTTTTTGTTGTACGTCATTTTTTTATTCTTCTTTCCTTTAAAAAAAAAAGTATATGTATGTGTTTTGCGTATTGCTCTCTCAAGGCCGCTTTCGTCACGAAAAAAAAAGAAAAAGCATTTTTAGGACTAACTTGCTTTTGCTGACTGATGCCATTTTGCAAGAAAAAAAAGAGAATATAAGCAGAAGCAAAAATAAGCAAAACCCCGTTAAGAAGAAAGCGACAGGGGAGAAAAAAGAGAGTAAGTAAAGCTGGAGCAAGACAGCGGGCTGTCAGTCAGTTTATTTGGTAGAAAGAAAAGAAAGAACAGTCGTTTCTGAATTAGTCGCGGTTGGGATGTGTTTGTTTTTCAGTCGGCTGTCACATACAATAGAAATGCATGTCTGTCAATATTTTTTTTGAGGGGTTCCCGCAGTGAACGAAATTTTTTTTCAAAAAATTGAATGAAAGGCAATGTGTGTGAACTAAGACTAAAGGGAGAAAAGGACACACATCAATTGGGATGCCTGCGGTTAGTCTGAATGAAAGGCAATGTGTGTTATTCAAAATGCTTGAAGATAAAACAATATTTTGTTTGTCCAAAAGAATTTAAGAGCAACACACACTGTCTTTCATTCAGTCTAACCGCAGGCATTCACAAACAGAATTCGCTTGTGTGTGTTCAATCGACGGGACGCTTTGGTTCAATTCATTTCATATATATTTTTAACGAACTTCCTTCTTCTATTTTTTTTTCTAAAGCAGCAGTCAATTTTGCACAGTCATCTAAAAGGGTTGGACGCTTGCTGGCAGCCAGACGACTGACTGCAGCAGCAGCTCCAGCTACTGCTTTCTTGCTTGCTACCAGTGTTTGTCCCCTTTCTCACTTTAAAAAAAAATTTATATTGCCAGTAAACTTGCTGAGATGGTCTTTTTTTTACCGCTACTGCTCTGCGCCGCTGCTTCCTACAAGGAATGTCATCTCTTCTTCTTTTCCTTTTACCCTTACTGCTACTGCATATTTTTTTTGTTGTTGTTATTTTGTCGTCTCCGAAAATATAGATATAAAATAAAAAAAGCATTTTTTTTGAGACAAACAGTCAAAAAAAAAGTGCCGTTCATTGGAGACAACAAACATTTTATGCCATTCGTCCGCTTCCTTTTTGTCAAAAAAAATACATAAGCTTCTCTTATTTCTCTCCCCTCTACTTTTTTTGTGTGTCTAAAATGCCCGGGCTATACGTTAGCTTTTTTTATCCATGTTTGTGAAGAAGCTTTCTGATGGTGTTGCCTGTTATGTTTGTTGCATTGACAACCAACCAAAAAAAAAATAAAAAGAATGCTTTCATTGAAAGGAAAAAGAAAAAAAATTGTAAGAAACCCAAAACTTTTTTTTTGTGTCGCAAAGCTTTGCGATAAAAATAAAAGAAGAACTAAAAACTTTTTGTTCTGTTTTTCGAATATTTTGCTTCATTCTGTTCCTACTTCTTTTTTTATTGCTCTTGGGGAAGCCCTACCGAGAGCCCAATGGCAGCAAGTAAAAGCAAAAAAA
>CABFKO010007291.1:0-13448 GCA_901766855.1 Panagrolaimus sp. ES5
TTTTTAACCAATTCTGGCAGCATAATATTGCCGTTTACCCACTCTGGCAAGGTATACACGCTTTCCTACATTTCCTTCATCGTAACTGCGCTTTGAGAGTTTATTGTAGTTTCTAAAAGATGAGCTTTTGATAAAAGCATATTTACTTAATAGCATCAATCAACTTACGGTAATAAGTGGAATATATTAGAATTGTTTTCATCATTGAGCATATTAGCTGAAAATGTTTCTGGCTTTTTTTGGTGTCCGATAACCATAATTTCTTGAATAAATGGCTGAATACTTGCTGCATCTTTACGAAGGGGATAATAATTTTCATGAAAGCTTCGATGAGGATGTATTGCTTCAGTGACACCCGGAAGCGTAATAAGAACAGCAGCAAGAAAATATAAATTCAACATACTTTGAGAGTGGTATGTTGAATAATATGTTAATAAATAAATAAAATTAAAATTTTTACTTTTTAAGTTTGTTGAAATTAATAAGTAAAGAACCTCCTTATTTCCTCAAAAGTTTTTTACCTTTAATGTGACACACATTCAAGGATTTTTTCAACGCTTTTAAATCTATAGAAAAAAAGTACCCCGCCTTTCTTGAAAACTCCAAATTTGTGGTAAAATGCTTTTAATTTAAAAAAGTTTTTGCTTGTTTTTTTTAATATTGAAAGTAAACTGTGAGAAAAAAAACAGATTTTGACGCTGATGACGTGAGTACGATATATTAATTTCGTGTGATAGAAAACAGAAATAAATTGCGTGTAGATTTTTGGTTAGATATACCTCTGTGAAAAAAACAAATTTGTGTTTTTTTGATTTAAAAATACTATGCTACATGATAACGTGAAAAAATTAAAGCAAAAAAAAATCAGAAATCAGGATTGTATCTTTTTTTTCTTTTTAGGACATTTTGGGAGTTCCGGAAATGACGAATGACCTTTATATTTTTTTGGGTTTGAGCTGTTTTGTATTTCTCACCTTTGCGAAGGAGAACAATGGAGGGTGGTAATGAATTGTTTATAGTTTTACACGATGTTTAAATGTTCAAATTTTATAGGCAACTTCCTGGAGAAGAAAGATTTGGTTTTGAAGGCCCATGTACAATTGATCGTATTGATGGTGAGAAACTTACCCAAGATGAATTTCTTTCTAAATACGCCTACACTAAACCCGTCATAATTTATAACATTGATAATAGTCATTTTAAAAAGATATGTGAAAAAGATGAAATGCTTAAAGAATGGTCAGATGCTGATGTTGTATTGAATTCTGCGAACACGTACTCCTATTCAAGAGTTCCATCAACTTTTGGAGAATACATTCAGAAACATCTTAAACCACAAAATTTAAGCACTCTTGGAAATGGTAACTTTATATTTTTTATAAATTGTTTAAGTGAAATTTTTTAGAAACATTGTATCTTTTTGGTGATATTGATCAATCTTTATGGAAACCTCTTTTGGATGCTTATCGGTTACCAGCATGGACAGTACCCAATCATGACCCAGCATTAAGTTTTGGCATTGCGGGGAGCGGAACAGGTGTACCCTACCATTTCCATGGCCCTGGTTTTGCTGAAATAATTCATGGCAGTAAAGTAAGTTTCATCATTTCAAATGTTTTTAAGAATTTCAAATGCCTCTTTTTTTTCAGCGTTGGTTCCTTCAACCTTTCAGTAAACGACCATATTTTAATCCAGATAAATCTTCACTTGATTGGTATTTAAATGAATATCCAAAGTTAAAATCACATGAACGCCCTTATGAATGTCTTATGAAACCAAATGAAATAATTTATTTTCCGGATAAATGGTGGCACGCAACTCTTAATTCAGAAACCTCCGTTTTTATAAGTACATTTTTAAGTCCAAGTCCAAAAGTGACGCCAAAGTCAGAACTTTAGTTGTTTTTTTCTGCATTTTTTCTTTCAAGTCATTCACTTTTTGTGTTACTTTTTACGTGTTTATTTCGGGTTTATTTTTTTTGGAAAAACGCAATATATAAAAATAAATAAATAATAAAAATTTCAACAAAAAGTTTTTTATTCAAAAGCGATTTCTTTGGAAATTTATATAAAAAAATGTTACAAAGGACAAATATCACGTAAATCGATTGCATGTTCAAAAAGCATGGCAAGACGAGAAGGATGGCAAAGATACATGTATAAATCTCTTCCGTCGAGATTATTCTATAAAATAGGATGTTAGTAAAGTATTACAGTATCCCAGACATACCAACATTTTCAACAGAACGTTTTCCAAGGCCCATATGAAAGCTTTTCTTTTCTGGAAAAAAAAGAAATAATATAGATTTGGTTTCACAATATTACAGTATCTTACCAGGAAAATTAACATCAAATCGTTTTCCAAGTCCCATATGAAATTGATTACTCGAAAAACGTTTCATTGAATCACCTATAATGATAAACTATATAAAATGAATACGGTAGATAGAATGTCACACATACTCATGCTACGTTTTCCAAATCCCATATGAAATTGATTCATATCATATCTTTTCTGAGAATCAACATCTGGTACAAGATAAAAAAGTTCTGCGTCATTCAAATCATTTGCACGTTTCCCAAGGCCCATATGAAATTGACTAAATCCAGATGCAGCACGTTTATTATCTAATCCATAGAAGGGTACTGCAGAACGCTTGCCAAAACCCATGTGCATATTTCCAGCCTAAAAATAGAACAAAAAAAGTTTTAGTTTGGTCAAAATTACTATGAAAAAGAGGAAAGAAAGAAACAAAAACTTGCATATCGTTTTTCTGCAACTTCATCATCAAATGGCATTGCATTTGTTGATGCATAAATAGTAACAAGTAAAAATAAACCAAAGAATGAAAAATTCAACATATTTTTATTTTATTTTTTTTAATGAAAGTGAGAGAGAAGCTTCTGAAAGGCGTTTGAATGGTTAAATAAGTGACTTTAGAAGAACAAAAATTCCGACTATTTATCCTTCTTCTTTTTTTTGAACGTACGAAAGATTTCACGTGTTATTATTTCTCGACTCTCACTCTTCCTCCCACAAAAATGATGATCAAAATCTTTGAAAAAAAAGGGAGGATGACGAGAGATGATACCACAAGCAAATACACTTTTTTTAAAACAATATTTGGCACTTTATGATGCCAAAATGAGGTCCAAGATTCAAGTGGCAAGTCAAGAAGAAGGAAAAAAAGAGTAAGAAAAAGGCATTCTCTCAAAATAACGAAAGACAAAAAGAAAAACAGAAGAAACAATCCAAAAAAATCTCAAACGCCGCCTACTGAAATGCCATGGCATTTCATCTGCTCACAAAAAATATTGTTTTTTTTTCTTGAGAAGTTAATTTAAAAATAATAGATGAGTTTTCAAAATCAAATTCAAAAATTTTCACACAATTCCTTTGTTTTGTATTTTTTTGTGATAAATGACGCTTTATAGGATTGTCAAAAATTTCATTGTTATTTTTTATTAAAAAATAAATTCCAAAAAAATATGGTGATGTTTTTTTGAGCAAGCAACAAGTGATAAACAAAACAACGAAAGCACTGGGACACCTATATAAAAATGAAAACAAGACATCAAAAGTTGGAAGAATGCAAAAATGGTAAAAATGCTATTCAACAATTCAACCGTTTGTATAAAAAAAATAAAAATTCTTTTTCAATTTTTTTTTGTTATAAAAAGAAGTGAAATTTTTTGGGAAAGTTCACAAGCAAAATGGAATGACTATTTAAATGTGAAAAATATGGGTATAAAAATAATACAAAAGAATAGAAAAAACGTGATAAAATATGGTAGGGTTCGATGGTGTATGAGAATTATTTAATGACAAAATTTTATCATCATCATTGGAGCAGTTAATTATTTCCTCATCAAAAAATTTCTGATTTGTTACATCAAATTTCTTATTTAATGCCTCCTTTTCTTCTGGAGTTAACAATAACATTACAGTAAAAAGTGAACATCGATTTCCTTTAAACCCTCGAGTATAATCCACTCCAATTTGATAAGAAGATAGGGAAAGTTGTTGTGAAAATTTTTCTTTTACCGATGTTAATGACGAATTAGATTCTGATATCCAATGGATATAAAATTGCTCATAAAGATTAATTTTTGAGCAAATGGTTTGATTTTCTTCTGGTTTATGAAGGCGAACATACAAATTCGAAGCTAAAAAAGGAGAGGAATGAAAAGAAGCTTTAAAAAGAATTTCAACAAAAAAAACAAGCAGCTACCTGCAGCGCCATTAACAATAGAAAAGCCATGAAGAATAAAATGTTGCTTTGAATTTTGTGTGAGTAATTCAGAGCGATTAACAACTTGTCCGACAGGGCAAAAATCAATATCTTCATGGCATTTATTATGGTCTTGTACTTTGAAAGGATCAAAAGGTCTTGCCGATTGACAAATTCCACCATTCATTGCAACAATTTCCCAGAAAAGTTTTGTTGGGCTCTAAAAAGAGACTGGGAATTGAAATAAAAAAAGTGAAAACAAAAAAAGACCTCATGGCTGCTTCTTTGTAAAATTTCATCATGTTCTTCTCCTTCAAGGTAATAACTCACTTCTGTTGGCAATGCTAAAGATGATGAAATTTGTGTCTGAATATAATATTTATAGCTTTAATTAAATTGCAACTAAATTATTTTTTTGTTTACCATTTTTATAAAACCATTTATATTAGTTTCATTAAACAATGCCATGGCAATCTTTTTTTCGCCTTTTAATTCAATGGTTCCACAGCCTACAGCATTTTCATCGAAATCTGCCATAATCGTTAAACCAATTATACTTTTGTTGCCCGTTAAAACTTTATTTTTTAGGAATAACCTTTCAGATTTATTACTTCCGAGTTTTTTAATTAATTCATTTTCCCATTGAAGTTTTGTTTTAGCTCCAAATGTGCTTTCACTGCATGGTGGAGATGTTGTAAGTGTCATATCTATGGGACGTTTATAAAAGAAAAGATTTTTAACATTCTTTTTTGTATCTCCTCCACCATTTCTGAATGCAATTATTTCTGTTTCATTAAACAATGGATATTCAAAAATTTCAATATCTGCTAAATGTCTTGAAGCTGCAATATTATGTGTCCGTAAAATGGCATTTCCTTTAATAACACCAAGTGGAAGAAGGGTTAAATTGGCACATGCCTGAAATATGTCTTTCATGGTTTTTTTTCTTTTGTTCCATGTTGTTTAAGAATAAATATAACAATAAAAGAAAAAAAGGAGCCTTAAAAATAATAGTAAATAATACTTACTTTAATCCAACCAAGATCCACTTGCACAGATTTAATGGAATTAAATTCAATGAAACGGGAAAATGATTGAATGTTATTGTTGGCTAAAAAATATAAATTGGGCATTGTTAAAAAGGATGACAGAAAAAAATGACAAACAATTTTTGTTTGAAAATCCTCGAACTGGAATTGAGTTTTTAACCGTATAAGATGAAGAAAAATTAAAGCAACTTGAAGATAGTGTTGGAAATTTTGAAAAATGTAAAGTTGCAGGAGTTTCATTAGCATCAAAGATACTTTGTAAATCTGATACAACAAAATAATCTTTGCTTGTTTGAATTAAATAAATTTTTCCAATAAGAGGATGAAATAATGATGTTGTCAAAATTTGAGAACCAAATTTAGGTAACAGAATGCCACATTCTCCATCAACGCTTAATGCCTAAATTCGAATACTCCTTTAAAAATCGCACAAAAAAATTTTACTTTGAAAATTTTTGAATCATTGCCAAAAAGGATTAATTTTGGCGCATAACCATTATGGATTATCACTTTATCCGTTGTTTTATTACATGTTTCTCCGACTGCAATTTTTTCAACATTTTTTGTCGTCACCCGTGGAGCAACAAATGCATTTTTTTGTTCGACATTAACATTCATTCCATTTGCGGATAAATAATTTGCAGGTAAAATTTTTTTGCAAAAAATCAATTCAGTATCTCTGAATAATTTTAAATAACTATTTTGAAGATTATCAACAATTGTGGAATTGACAATTTCAGCTACAATTGTTGAATTTAGAGTGTGATTCTGTTTGCCTGTTTTTGAACAATCATCAACCAATTCAAGAAATAGCTGTTCTTCTTCATCAGAATTTGAAATCAGAGGGACGATTTTAACAATATCAATCAAATCAAACAAATAAATTTTGCCATTTAATTTATCATCTGCTACTGTAACTTCATACAATGGCATCGTATCAAGGATTATTGTAGAGCATGCCACTGGCTAAAAGTAAAATCAGAAGCAAAATTAATGTTTAATTTTAACACAATGGGAAAACACTAACATGTCCATCTTTTGTTATTACAACAGTGTTGCCAATTATATCTTTTTTTGGTGCTTCAAATTTGCTTAAACTTGATTCAGCTTTTACAGCAGTTGCAGAATATTGAAAATTTTGGCATTGTTTTATATTATTACTAAATGGAATAGCTCCATCCAAAACAATAAACTTTAGATCATTTTGTTTTACATCAACATCAATATTTACAGTATCCCCATTATCTTTTATCTTAATTTTTAGAATCTTTATTATCTTCTTTCTCAATTTAAACATACTTTTATAAATCCTATTAAATCATTATTATTAAAAAGTGGTATCCGTTCTTCACTTATGCAACATCTAATAAATAATAAAAATGTCAAAAATCTTAAAAGCATTTATCTAAAAAATTAAACTGGTTTGTGAAAAAGAAAAAAAACAACATTAAAGGTTAAAAGTTTCACGCATAAATATTCAATACATAGAAAAGTGACATATTTCTTGTATAAATTCTAAAGACTCTTATTTTTCTTTCAATAAAAATAATTAAAAATAAATTGACCTGAAATACAATAGGCGTAAAGCAGCTACTTTGAAGAAGAAAAAAGTGAAAAGGATTTTCATTTTTCGAAACAAACATAAATTTTGTTAAAAAAATTTAAAAAACATCATCCGTTAGAAATACAGAGAGAAAAAAAAATTGGGTCTTGGATGAACGGTTTTATCCAGGAAAAAAACCCCGAAACTTAATTCTATGAAGAAAGAGAAAAAAAAGTAAAATAAACAGTAAAACGGCTAATCACTTAAATCAAAAAATGACCACATTTTATTTGACACTCCAGTAAAAATTTTCAACGTTCTAAAACATTGCGCTGAACGGCCTTGAAAAATTAAAAAAATCTTTGATTTCTTCCCAGAAATGGAAATGACTAAAATTTTACAGCAAAAAAACATCCATACATTGGAAAAAACGCGTTTTTTTTGTATAATCATTATATATTTTTTAAAATGATATTTCAAAGACTCACTCATTCTGACTGATGATGCTCCATTTCTTATAACAAATCTATTTAAGGCCATGTAAAAAAAAGTACATTTTTGATATGAACGAAGAAACGGAGAAAAGTGATGATTGTCAGCCAAAAAATAATAGCAAAAAAAATTAGCTGATTCAGAAACGTTAAAAACTGGTTACAAACAAGTGCAGGAATATGCAATAATGAAAATGAAAATAAAAATAACATTGCTGTTTATGGTTATTCAAGTTATTGTTGTACTTTTTATTCTCCCCCCTTTATTTTTTGACGTTCAAAAGTTTTTGACATCATGATATCATTATTTGCAAAATATCAAAAAAAGACAAGATGAAAGGAAATTCTTTTTTACAGTATCTTACCGAACTTTTAGAAGAGTATGAATATTAAAATTGAATTTGTCATTAATATGGAAAAATCGATTTCAGCATTCAATTGGAAAAACGTAGATTATGTTTTTGCAATTTCCTCTAAGTTTCCAATTTATTTACAACTTAACATTTATTTGTAATAGAATGTAGATGTTTTTTTTGCATGATGAGGTTACTCTTAAGTAAGTTTTTTTTGAAAATTTTAAAAGTTATTTTTTACTGTTTTCACAAACTGCTCTTTAAAACTTTAAAAGTTTGACACTACTTTTCTAAAAAAAATCTTTTAAGTTTATAACTTTGCTTTTTTTCTTCTTTTGTTTTGCACTTCACATTTTTGCCCTCAATTTTTGATCGCAAAAATGTGAGTTTTTTCTTTCTTCTATTTTTTTGTTGGTCTTGATCGGCCCCCGCTTTTCCTTTCTTGCTTCTTTGTCCATTCAATGTTTCACACTTTACTGCATGCCATTGCCAACAGATTGGCAGGCAGGCAGACAGGCAGGCAAAAATCTACCGATCATATCCCCCTCATTGATCTTGTCGTCCAACAGAAATAAAAAAAGAAATCCGCCCATCTATCCATCCACCCACTCGGGCTCTTTTTTTGTGCTATGCAAGTTTGTGATAGCAAAAAAAGAAAAGAAAAAAGCAAAAACAAATTCAATACTTTTCTTCCTTAAGGCGATTGAATAAAAACATAGCGTAAAAATGAATTGACAGATGCACAGATTTTTCTCGATATACACCAATATATCTGCCTCAAAATTGTGGCAGATATATTCCAATTTATTTAGTCGGCATTTTTATTGTCGGGGATAGTTGACTTGAGAGAAAACAAAAGACACTTAACGTTTCAATTTTTGAAAAGTTTGTGAGATTTAACTTTTGTCGTGTTTCTTCATTTTAGTAAATCATTCAATTTACTCCTTTTATTTTTTTAGTAATTCAAGATTCCAGCCATGTCTGACGAAGAAGAACAATAGTAAGTTGTAATTTCAATATTACAGTAATATTTAATAAAATATTTCTACTTGCAGCGAAGAGGAAGAAGAAGTAGTCGAAGAAGAAGAAGAAGTTGAAGAAGCTGAAGCTGAAGAAGAAGCTCAGTGGGTTTTTGTGCACATAGCAACCTGTCAACACTATTTTTTTTATCACTATAATTACCCTTTTATACCTTTTATATACCCCTGAATTTATCCTATCACATTTTTCCCTAATCTTATCCATTTTGTATCCCTGTTTCTTTCCAGACCTCCAGCTGAAGCAGCTCCTGCTGCTGCTGCTGCTGCTGATAACTCTCATGAGGAAGTAAAGTAAGCACTTCTTATACCCTTTTTTTGCCTTTCACTCACATGTTTTTTCTTAACATTTACTTTTATAATTACACCGTGTGAACTTTTTCCTACTAATTCTCAATTTCTACTATTTCTTCCACTTCAAATCAACTCTATTAAACATCAACGCCTCTAACATACCCACTGATAACAAAACAAAAATAAATTTTTGCACATTTTTAGCGAAGTTGAAGCTGAAGAAGTCAAGTGAGTTTGAATTAAGTCTTTCAATTATAACAACAGAATCCTTGTGATAACCGATAAACAATTAACATGACTTGTTTGTATACTTACTGATTAAAATTATTTTAAATTGTCAGTGCATGATTTATAATTTCAGACTTCGTGCTCGTCCACCCCCACCACCAAAGGAAGAACCAAATGAGGAATCCATGACTGAGGCCGAAAAGGCCATGCTTGCTGCTAAACGGCGTCATGAAGAAGAAGAAGCTGCAAAAATGCTCGATTATGAAGAACGTCGTAAAATTGAACGTGAACAATATGAAGAAGAACTTCGCGTTTTGAAAGAAAAACAACAAATCCGTCGTGAAGAACGTCAACAAGAAGAACGAGAATTTGCTGAACGTCGCCGTCAAGATGATGAACGTCGTCGTCAAGAAGAAGTAATTAATACCGTCCATAAATATTAAAGCCTTTTTACCTTTTAAAATTTAGGAAGAACGCAAAGCTCGCTCTGAAGCTGAAAAACGCCGCAAGGAAGAAGAAAAATTAAAGCGTCAACAAATGATGGCTGGATCTTTCAGTCTTGGAGGTGGCAGTGCTGGCCGTAACTTCACCGTTTCAAAGGGAGAAGGTACTGGACCTGCAAGCTTGGCTGGACCTGAAAAGAAGAGCAGAGGCATGAATCCTGAACAACAAGCTGAAGCTAAAAAGAATTATGTTGGAAGTGTTTGCCGTCCAGTTGATGTTTCCAACCTTCTTCCCAATGATCTTAAAGACAGAATTCGTGATCTTCATAAACGTATTGTCAAACTTGAAGCTGAAAAATACGATTTAGAAAAACGTGCAGAACGTCAAGAATATGATGTAAGCTTGAAAATTTTTAACGAGTTTAAATGGTTACCATTGATTTTTATAGTTGCGTGAACTTAATGCTCGTGAACGTCAAGCTGCTCGTAACAAGGCTCTTCAAAAGGGTATTGACCCCGTTGAAGCTGATGAATCCATGCATCCACCAAAGATCACAACTGCTTCTAAATTTGATCGTCAAACTGATCGACGTGGTTACGGTGATCGTCGAGAACTCTTTGAAAAGGTGATTGCTTAATTAATAATTTTCAATTCAATTTTTATCCGCAAAATCTTTAGCCAGTAGAAAAGCCTGCCCCAAAAATTGCTCGAGGAACTGGTCGTCCACCACCAGAATGGGGACGTCGCCAAAATGAAGAACTTGAACAACTTCGCAAAAATTTAGAACCACCAAAGTATGTTGAACAAGTAAAAGATGAAAATGCTCGGCCACCCGTAGAACCAAAACCATTGCAACTTCCTTCTGATGATGATCCAGAACCAGCAAAAGAACAACCTGCTGAAGAAGTTGCTGCATAAGCTTTCCACCGCTGTTATTTGACTTTTTTAAATTTTTTATGTTTCCTTTCCTCTTTTTCTTCTTTCTTTTGAAAAATAGATTTTTTTAAGATCGCAAATTGTTTAAATTTTTTCAAAAAATTGAAATAAAGCATTACTCGAATTCTTTTCATTGAATTTAAATGCACTCCATCATTATTTAAATTAAACATTTATTTGTTACATTTTATATACATAACATAAATTTACATAAAGAACAGTAAATTAATAAAGCTTTTTTTTAACAGTATTATATAAATATAATTCGATATGTTGAAATTTTTGAAAGAGTATTACTTAATTAATGGAGATCTTATATAAAATTTGGCATTAAAACAAAAAAAAATAAAATATGAAAAGAAGATATTTTACCGAGTTAAAAAAATATGAAAAACGATATGCTCGAAAGACGTACGATTGTCACAATGTCAAAGAACAAAAAATATGGACATGTTTACATTAAAAAAAGTGGTAAATTTGACATTAGTGAGAAAGCATCTTCCCAACTGAAAGAGATATTTCATTAAATACAGTAATAAAATGGATAAACAAAACTTACAGAAAGGAAACTTTTTGATCAATTTCAAATTGTATCAAATCCTTTTTGGGTCCAGTATGTTGAGTTAAATCGAAATGCACCCGATTATTTTTGGGTTCTTCGGTAGCAGTATAAAAGAAACCATGAACATTGAAATTTTCAACTGGTTGAGGATCCTAAAGAAAATTTAATGTAATTAATATTTAACAGATTAAGAAAAAAACTTACATAACGAGCCGCAAAAAAATAAAGAATAAAATCATTTGTTAAACGAGCATATTTAGTTCCACTTCTAAATTTAAAACATTTATTAAAATAAATAATTTAATTTGAAAAATGAAAACAAACTTTGTATATACAGTACCAGTAACCAAATATTTATCATCATCACTATGCACATCTCCACGACTTCTTGGACCTGATGGAGGTGGTTGAAATAGTTCTTTAATTGGCTTTTCTGCACCATTGGTAAATATAACTTTTTCATCCGAAATATCTTTGACATTATTGAATTGTTGAGCATTTTCATTTTTAACTTAAAAAATTATTTTTTTGGTAAAATTAAAAAGCTCAAAAACTAAACATACATGATGCAAATATTTCATAATAGCATGCAGAACAAACTCTTGTGACATCATTATTTCCATTTGGTAATAATGCAAATCCACTACAATTTTTGCAAATAATAAATCCACATTTTCGACAATGATGTCGCCGTTGAAAAATATTAAATTTATTAAATCGACGCCCACAATTAACCATCATACACATTGTAACATCATCATCTGCAATCCATAATGCAGAAAAATCATCTGCATTCTTTTTTTGAATTAGTCGAAGTTCAGTTTGAGCTTGAAGAATTTGTTCAACGAAAGTATCTCTTTCAAATTTTGATGCACATTTTATAGCAGTAGATTTTTTAGTACTGTATAAACGGAACCATTTTTCTCTTTCAATTTCATCTTCAATTTTTATTGCCATTTCTTCCAAATTAATTTCACTAATTTTTTTGTAATCCATATGGCATAAAAGAAGAATATCAGAAAACTGAAACTCAATGGATAAAATAAATTTCAAAAAATCATGTGAAAACTTACCAAAATAAGTTGTCGTTCTTCACAAATTTTTCGCGATTGTTTCAATACTGTAACATTTGCAATCAATTTTCGTTGTGATTTGAAAATATCAAAATTTAATTGCTTTAAAGGTTGATAAATTTCATTGCAAAATGAAACTCTTTCTGGTGCATTAAGCTGATAATTAATATCGTCGTAAATATTAATTAGCTTTTGATGTACCATTTTTGTCAAAGCAATTTCTTCAAATGATGATGGATCCAAAAGTTTTGCATACGTTTCAACGAAAAGTTTGTAACGCAGTAAATTCTGATGGATTAAATTCAAATGTTGTGCAAAATTAAATCCAGAGTTGCAAACAGCTTGCTTGGCAGGTTGGAAAGTCATATTTCCAAATAATGTTTCAGAATAATTTTCAGAATCATTTAGAATTTTGGATTCATATTCTTTAACAGCACGAGCAAATAATGGATTTTTAGCTGTTTCAACATTAAAATTTTTGATGTGCTTTTCTTTTAATAATAAAAAAGTGACAGAAAGTTTAAAATTATCAACATTATCACATAGAATTTTTGCCAAATTTGGATGTCTTGAATCCCATGTTGTACCAATTTCTGCTAATTCCAATAACATTTTTTTGTGACTTATCAATATTGGTTCTATATCCCGAACAATTGCATTCATTACATTTCCATCTGGAACACCGTTATCATTTAAATACTGTACAAAATCCTAAAAAAAATAAACATTTAAAAACCTGCGACCTAATAATGAAAAAACATACAACAATTAAGAAATTAATGAGTTTAACGAAATATTCTTCTTTGAAGCCAATTTCAGCAACAAGCTTTTCCATGTTTTTTAATTTTTTTCTTTCTTCATCACTAACACCGGCATATTTTAAAGCTCTAAAGTGTTGCTCTCATTAGAACTGATTATTATTGTGAGATAAATCTTACTGTTCAGGTGTTTCTTCCATTATATTTACATTACTATGTTTAACATTTGCAGTATCCTAAATAACATAAATGCTTAAAAATTATGGTATTTAAGAGCAAAACACTACTTTTTCTGATTCTTCTTGTTGGATACAGTAATTAATTTGATCTTTTTTAACACCTTTCATGGAAGTTGAAGGATCCATTTTTTGTTTAATAAATAATTATTAAAGCTTTTTAATTTTAGATCTTTAATTCTTGTAATTAAAATTATTCTTAAAAATAAAATA
>CABFKO010007368.1:0-13387 GCA_901766855.1 Panagrolaimus sp. ES5
AAGAAATCCCAGGAAGTTTTTTTTCTCAACAGGATACTGTACATTTTTATTGGTAGAAAAACCACAATTAAGTTGGTATGGAAAATTTTTTTGATGGGTTTTTATTTAAAAAAAAGAAGCATATTTTGAGAAAACTAGAAAAAAAACGAAAAAAAAAATTGAAAAATTCAATCAGATTTTATATTCACAAAAATTTTAGAAAAAATTAAACAAAATAGCAATGCCAAATAAGTGATTATAAATTTGTGCAAGAACACGTATTTGAAGATGCACCAAATTTGCATAATCGATGGTTGCATCAATTTTTTCAACATGAAATATTAAATGTTTCTTTGAATATTGTTTTTTATTATCAAACTTTATCAACAATAACAACAAGAAATGACGCAACATAAATCAACATCAAAATTTATATCTCGTCGGCATAAATGGCTTCGATATCTTCTTCGACGACGTCCATGTTTTTATATAAGTCTTTGTCAGGTAATTTTATTCAACACATTTTTTACAAACTTTTTTTTACATTAAATAAATAAATTTTAGGCAGCCACATTTATCGTTTTATCAATTGTTTCATTTTTATGCATTTGGTTTTATCTTGAAACACGTGGAATCCGAAAACAATATGATGCAGAAGATGCCCACCTCGAAACTCTATCAAATTTTAAAACTTTTGCACATTGTTTTTATAAACCTTTAAAAAATCCAAATTTTCATGTACAATCTTGTGGTGAAAATTCAAGAAATCATTCCTTCGCTTGGAGGCATCATGAATTGCAACATCAAAATGAACCAACATGCCTTGATCGACATGAACAAATTAATTGTCATGAATATATTTCAAATGTTACAATCAATATTGAATTTGCTAAAAATTATACTGCTTGTGCTGGAGTTGGAAATATTTCGATGGATTCTGTGGAAAATCGATTTTTAAGTTCTCGACCATCAATTATTGTTAAAGTAAGTTGTTCATTTTTTGGGGAAAAGGGGATTTAAAATGATGGAAGCAGGTGTTCGTTTAAGTGTGTTTTGAGAAATTAATCTTAGATTTTTAAGTAATTTTTTTCTTATTTAAAATGCAAAAGTGAAGATATTGTCGTCTGCTTCTTACGTATAGAAAAATTCGAATTTCAAAAAAAACACATTTCAAAATGTTTGGGATTACTGTAACTTTGCTAATTGTTTGTACAAATTTTTAGCAACCAAGAATTCAAGAATTATCACCACATTTATGGAAAACTTTACATTCTTCTGAGCTTTTTGTTCGATGTCCAAAATGTAAAAAGATTACTGTACCCTTCAAAGATAAAGAAAAATGTCAAGTTAAATTATTCACAACTCAATATGGATGGCCATCATCAAAAATGTATGAATGTGATAACTTTTTACAAGTTCCTAGTTCTAAATGTCTTGATGCTGATTTTTAATTTATTGTTTTTTGGTTGTTTAAAATAAATATTTAAGTACATAAAAATTTGCATATGTTGTCTTTTTTACATTCGAATACAATATTTTTGTTGAGTAATTTTTTTATCAAATTTCCTGCTTGTTATTAGAAATTAAGAATGGAAAATAAAAATGTTGCTGCTGGAGCAGATTCTGATGCACAAGATACTTCAAAAAGTCGAAAAGTAAATATTGTTAAAATTGATGGTGAAAAAATAAATTTAAAAAATTTAAAATTTAATACAAAGTATACGGTTGTTGTTTAATATTTAAAAATATTATTAATACTGTGTTTATACATTTTTAGGTATCAATAAAAGCTTCTGAAATGTCAGTAGAAATGATGGAAAAAGCTGTTTTACTTGCCGATGAAGCAATGCAAAAGTATAATGATGATGGTTCGTTTTGTTTAATTTTTAGTATTTTATTAGGATACTGTAGGCTACAGTACTTAAATAAAGTGTGTTGCATCAAAAAAACTTGTTTATGATTATTTGTTTCAAAAAAATGATTTGTTTTTTGGTAAATGTTTTTGCAAAATTTTTGAAATTGTATTTTTACATGACCAAACCCGATTTTTTATGTTTCATACTTTTTTTCGACTTGCCTTCTTTCTTCTTTGACTCTGACTGTCTAACTTTTCTTGTTTATTTTTTTTCTTGTTTTTGTTTAAAGATCTTCTTTTTTAGGTGATATTGCACAACATATTAAAAATGGATTTGATTTAATGTGTCCACCATGGCATTGTGTTGTGGGTCGAAAATTTAGTTCACTTATTACACATGAACATGGATATTTTCTTTACTTTTTTATTGGAAAACTTGCTTGTGTTCTTTTTAAAGCTCGCGATTGATGATAGTGATACAATTTTGATACGTGTTTTTTTTGTTTATCCTTTTTTTCTTTTATCGTCATCGTTTAAATTTTTGCTATAAAGATTTCCTTATATTTTTAATTTTTTAAACCATTTATCCTTTGTTATCTTTTTTTGAAGTTTAAACTATGTACTTTGTAATGAACTCTCTCTCTCTTTTTTTCTCATCATCAGTTGTTTATCGTGGAAAAAAAAACATTTTATAGAAAAATGCTTGCATTCGGTTCTCGTATACTTTCTCCAATTACAGCTTCAACAGTTTCAAGATTTTCTTCAACAATGCCTTCATCACTTTATGATTTTGTTGTTAAAGATGCTGATGGCAAAGATGTTTCATTAGAAAAATATAAGTATGTTTACTTTCTCTTTTAAAGTTTAACTTTTATAACATTTATTTGCTTTCAGGGGAAAAGTGCTTATAATTGTTAATGTTGCATCACAATGTGGCTTCACTAATTCAAATTACACTCAATTCAAGGAACTTCTTGATAAATATAGAAGTCAAGGCCTTGAAGTTGCTGCTTTTCCATGCAATCAATTCAAATCCCAGGAACCGGGCTGTGAATTAGATATCAAGAATTTTGTTTCACAAAAATTCAATTTTGAACCTGATCTTTATGCAAAAATCAACGTTAACGGTGATGAAGCTTCTCCACTTTATAAATTCTTGAAGAAAGAACAAGGTGGAACACTTTTTGATGCAATCAAATGGAATTTTACAAAATTCTTGGTTGATAGAAATGGAAATGTTGTCAAACGTTTTGCTCCAACAACTGAACCAAAAGATATGGTGAAGGATATTGAACAATATTTATAATTTTGTATGGTTTTCTTTTTGCTTGATAATTACTGTAATGTTAAGAAAAAGTTGTTAAATAAAATATTTTAAATTTAAATTTTTGTTTACCGTATTTTTTCTTTGAGTTTTTTTAAACATTTTTGAAACGTGTGGCATTGCGCGACACAACAGCAAGAACAACAACAATTTCATCTTTTTTTGGAAACAGAAATTTCGTTCGGCAAAAATTGAACGTTTCTGAAACTTAATTAAAGTTTTAATTATTTAAATATGGGAAAAAAGCAACATCAAGGAGATAAATTGTAAGTTTTTGGAAAAGTTTTAGATTAGTATAAAGATTTATTGTGAATCTGTCAAAAAAATATAGTGAATAAACACTATTCTAGAATTATATCACGTTTTTTTATATATGTTTCTGTATATGATCAATTATTATTATAGGTACTTAACAACAAAAGAATGGAAAGATTTATATGGCGGACATAAAGATGACAAAACTTCAAAAATTCAACGAGCTGAATTCAAGAAGCTTCCATTCACTCATTGTGCCCTAAGTTTTATACCATTTAAAGATCCGGTATGTTCTCCAGAAGGCGTAATTTTTGAAATGACGTAAGTTTACATATATCTTTATGAAGCTCTAACAATGTTTTATTTTTTAGTGCAATTTATCCATATGTTAAGAAAAATGGTATTAATCCTGTGAATGGCAATAAGATGTCCGTCAAAGATTTAATTACTCTTCATTTTGCTAAAGATAATGACGGAGCTTTTCGATGCCCAGTCACTTACCGAATTTTCACTGAAACTAGTCTTATTGTTGCAATTAAAACTACCGGAAATGTTTATTCTATGGAAGCTATTGATGAATTGAATTTAAAGCGAAATTATCTCAAAGATCTTTTGAATGAAGTTCCCTTCCAACGAAAAGATATTATCACCCTTCAAGATCCAAATGATGTTGAAAAATTTAATATGGAAAAATTTTATCATGTTCAATTTGATACAAAAACCAAGACAGAAATTGCTGATGAAAAGAAGGCAATGGAAAGTCCAATGTATTATATAAATAATGTTAGTGGAGAAGCCAGAACTGTCTTGGATAAATTAAAGACAATGGAAAAAGAAGCTGAAAGAAAGGAAGAAACTGCAAAAATTGCTGATAAAATTAATGCTGCACATTACAGTCAAGGAAAAATGGCTGCGGGTTTTACTTCAACAACTTTTGAACCTGTAACACAAAATCATTCTGCTGTATTGGAAGATAATATTGTTCGGTTGGTTTACTGTAGCTTTGTTTTAATATAGTTTAACCCTTTTTTTAGATATTCTCGTGTAACCAAAAATGGATATGTTCAAGTTATTACCAACTATGGTCCTCTTAATCTTGAATTATATTGTAAAATTGCTCCAAAAGCTTGTGAAAATTTTATTGTTCATTGCAAAAATGGTTATTACAATAATACTCGATTTCATAGACTTGTTCCTGGTTTTATTGTAAGGTTTTTGAATTTTTTCCATTAAATCATTGAAATTTTTTAGTTACAAGGAGGTGATCCTGATGGTACTGGAAAAGGTGGTGAATCTATTTTTGGTAAACCTTTTGAAGATGAAATTAGTGGAAGTTATCGACATGATAAAAAGGGAGTATTAAGTATGGCAAATAAAGGTACTAATACTAATCGATCTCAATTGTAAGTTTTCATTTAACAGTATTACGGTAATTAAGTTAATACTTTTTCAGCTTTTTGACACTTGATAAAACCAGTCATTTGGATGGTAAACATACAATTTTTGGTCGACTTGTTGGGGGTATGGAAACTTTGAATATAATTGAACAAATTGGAACTGAAGATTCATCTGAAGAACCACGGGAACCAGTTTATTTCGTAAAAGCTGAAGTATTTTATGATCCATTTGAAATTGCTGAAGCTGAAGTACAAAAGCAACGGGCTGCTCTTCAAAGAGGTGAAAATCCAAAGGACGAAGCTGAAGCAGAAACGAAACCAAAGCCAAAAACATTTAAAAGCGGTGTTGGAAAATATATTAATCCAAATGTTTCAAAAAGACCGGCAGCAAAAGATATTTCAATTGAAGCTGGACCTTCTGGAATTCCAAAAAAGAAGCCTGCATTAAAAACAACGTTGAATGATTTTAGCAGTTGGTGATTTTTTGTTTTTGAATGTAAATTTTTTAAATATGTATTTTTGGAATGTTTCATTCATTGTATTTTGTTTTGATGAAAAAATAAATTTATAAAACATTTTTATTTTTTGCTTGACAAATTTTGTATTACTTTAGATTAAAATATTTATAATAATTAATATGGTTATCCGCGGTTTCCAAATAGATTTCCAAGACCACCTAAAATTCCACCACCGCCACCATTTCTTCTAAAATCTGCAACTTCTTCTTGGAAGCGATTTTCTTGAAGTTGTTCAAAAGCAGCACATTTTTTGTCTTTGAAAATTTCTGGGATCTGTTAAGAAGGGTTACGGTAGAAATATGATAACATGATTAAAAGTGATCTTACTGAATTTGCAGTTGTTGCAGCTTCAAACAATAAATTTGTTTTAACTTTTGCACCTTCAATTTCATAATCTACAACAGCATGCTCACATGCCAGCAGTTGATCAGGGTCTCTTTTTGAAACAAAATATTCCATTAATTCGGAATTTGTTGGAGTATAACTTCCTTTCTGGAATAGGGTTACTGTAGATTTTTAAGAGAAGCTTTATAGGGTTTTTTTAAACTAACATCAAGACCATTTGCAGCAAGCCAATCTCCAATTAATGCAAGTTTAAAAGCTTTTCCAAGAAGGGGATTATCAAGTTGACTAAAAAATTCTTTCTCTAATTCAGTTCTCGATTGCCCACGTTGATAAAATTTCATCCATACATCTACGGCACCTTCCTTTTGCCAATAATCTTTTTGCCAAACACTTTTTGAAAATGTTGAACAAAGTGTAAAATTTTTGTCTTCTGGTGGAGGGCAAAGCTTAACAGTTAATCGATAAGTACGTTCTTGAGTTGCACGGCAAAGATTTCCATCAGTATTTTCAAGAAGTTTAAGCTTTCGACTCTTTTTACACCAATCACAATAATAGCATTCTCGTCCACATGTTGCAACATCCATACATCTAAGCTTACCAATTGGTTGAATTGAAACATCTAGTTTCATTGCTAATTTATTAATGTGCACATCTGGAAATACAGAATAAAATTAGGATTGGGATTTTTCATCAGTTTTTTAAAATTTTTAAAATTTAAAAATTTTTTTTGAACTACAGTATCTCTGAGAACTTACTTGGTGGAAGTGTAACATCAATGGACATATCAAAACAACTTGGCCATGTTAAATGTAATGCCCCCTTTTCATCACGATCCGATGGATGACTAAATTTAGGATTTGATAATTTAATAGGTGCAATACAATCTTGTCCAGTAATTTGTTTACAACAGGCTCCTCTCTTGACATCTTTTAATCTTGCAACAAATAAATTTTTACTTATGACAGCTTCATATGATCGATCATTAATTTTTCGAACAGTTCCACTTCCAATCGGAACATCTTTATCATTATAAACAACTGTATTTCCATTTTTATCGGCTACTACTTTTCCCACTGATCGACCTTGTCCATCGTAGCATTGAGAAATTCCAGGTGTTTCGGCCGTACAATGATATTTTTCTTGTCGGCGACCAAATAAAGATTGGGTAAATTGATCTCCTCCGATATCATGGGCCGATAAATCTGCTTCCGTTCGTTTTCCATCTTGTCGAATTGTATAAGCATATGTTCCTTTTTTATCTTTTTCCTAAAATAATGTAAGATTTGAATTTTAAGACGAATCAATAAAAATTATTAAATTACTTTATCATTGAAGCCAACCGTACCTTCCCCGGTATTGTTATTATGGGAAGCAGGATTTAATTTAAAATCAAATCTTTCATTAGTTGCAAGAAAATCAGTGTCTTCAGCATTTTTAAGTGAACCTCGAGCAAGTGTATCTAGCGTATAATTGTTATCAGCTTTAAGGAAAGCATGTTTGCCTTCTTCATCTTCTTTTAATTTTAATTGTCCTCTAAAAATTTGCATTTTGTGGTTGAAAGAGTTAAAAGAGATACAGTATGACAAAAGTGATGCAATAATTTTTTCAAAAAAATTGAATCTAATTATTAATTTAATAAGTATTTCACTCACTTATGTCCACCAGCAGTTGCAATACCCCCAGAACTTCCAAATTTTTGAACTTGAGCTCGATGACCTTCAGATGTTTCAGCAACGGCAATATTCCCTGTTGCAGATGCCGATAATTGTTTCTTTTCAGTTAATAAATCAAGTAAAACCTTTTCTGGATCACTTGCATCCAATCCAATTGTTTGTACTTTTTGTCCATTTTTATCAAGCCATGATGAATCTGCATCAATATGCCGACGCTTTTCATCAATTACAACATTATTTGGTCGAAGAATTTGTGATACCGAAGTATTGATAAATATTATTAATAAAAAATACAAAAATAATGGCGACGACATTGACGAGAAAAAGATTTTAATCAAAAATAAAAAAAAGTAAATATGCGATCGCCTAATTTTTCATGTGTTTTTTTCTTCTGTTTCGAAGGAGATTTTCTTTCATATCCCGCCTTTTCGATTCGATTCGATTCGATTCGATCCGATTAGATATATTTATATCTCTTCATTTAATCAATTACGAGATTTAAAAAAATGAAGGTATCGTGAATTTTATGAAAAAACCCTTTAGGGGATTTTTTAGTTAAACGCTGGATAATATCCTTTCAAATAAAATGTTTTTCAAATAAATTTTGAATCATCATTTTTTTGTTGCCGTTACATAACTCGTTTTTATTTTACAACTTCTATGCTTTTGTTTCACTTCTAATAACCAGATATTCTTGACTCATCAAATGATTGATTGATTGTTACATCAAAGGAGTGGGGATTGAGCTGCTGAAGAAAAAAAGTAACATTTATTTCAAAGAAAAGCAAAAATTGTCGAGATTATTTATTATGAATCTAGTTTTAACAAGGATAATTATGAAGGATATCAAATTTGTTTCATGTTTTGAATGTGGTTTTATTGAACCTTAAAAATTTAGATTAAATTTTTTTGTGTGATAGCTATTTTATAGAAACAAATAAATGCAATAAACCAAGGATACTGTATTTTGGGTTAAAGCTTATTGATAAAAATTTATACATTTTACATAATTTTGTTTATATGTTTTTTGTTTTGAAATATAAATTTAAATCCTTTTTTCAAAACTTGGTGACAAAAAAATTTGATAAATTTTTTTAACAACAAAAAAATTACTGTACAAAAAACAAAAAACCACAAAAAAACAAATACACATGTATAAATTAAAGATGTTTGAGTGAATGGAAAAACCAATTAACAGATGTTGATAAATCACTTTTAACAACATCATCAAAGATCTTCAAAAATTGTGAACGAGCTTCTTCCTTTGGTTTATCAAACATTAAAGAATGTTTAATAAAATCAACATGTTCTTGTTTTGAAAGCTCTGGTAAACCCATACCTGCAAATTTTGTGATATTTTAAAAAGAAATTTCAAAAAGATATAAATAAAATTACATTGCATCATTCGAAATAAAACAATAAAAAATCGAGCATTATGAAATAGAACCATGAATCCTTGAGCACATGCTTCTCGGAAGGAAGTATATTCATAAGTGTCACGGAAATTTCCCTTTCCCCTTGAAATTATATAAAGAAAATGTTCAGTTAAAATAAAATCAGTTCTTTCACGATTTATTCCAAGTTTTCTCTTTGTATGTCCAAGAAAATGCCCAAAATCAATATGAAAAATCTGCAAAAAATTGTTTAGCAAGTTTTAACAACAACATTTTAAATTAAAATACCCGTCCATCTTTGGCTAACATAATATTATCTTGATGCCGATCTTTTATTCCAATAACATATGTTGCAATACAATATCCGGCTAAAGAATATGTAAATCGATCAACACATTCCATATATCTATAATTAATTTTTTTCGATTACAGTAATCCATTTATGAAATCTTAAAAGCATACTGTTTACTATCACTTGAACATTTTTGATAAATATATTTATTTAAAAGTCCATTATCCATATTAAATGATGAGCCAATTTGTCCTGCACTTGTTTGAATTTGAAAAAGTGTTTGACAATTTTGTACAACATGTATCATTCCAATCTATATCAATGATTACAGTAATTTTTTAAACATTCAATTTTTGTTTTAAAAAACTCTTACATTTCGTCCCATTGGAAGTACCTCATATAAAGTCATACAAAAATCTAAATTATGTGTTTTCCATTTTGCATCCATAATTCTCATCACTTGTAGGGTTAACATATCCTGGCGTAAATCATCACCATATTTAAAAAGAATTTGATGAGTTTCAGATGTAAATTTTGCCAAAGGTTCTGGATTTTTCCATGTAAGTTTTAACGGTTGTTTTGCAGAACCCAAAACACTGCATCTTTCAATCCTGAAAAAACAGTAATGAGTTTTTGGATAAGGATTACGGTATCAGTTTTTAACAACTACAGTAACCTTAAAAAACAAAACTTACAATAACTCTCCCAAATTTTCTGTTGGATTTAATGGTGATATCATATTTTGTAGTTCATCCTTTTTAATATATAATTCTTGTTGAAGTTTTTTTGTTGCAAATTCTTTTGCTCCAACAAGTTTTACCATTGCATTTAGCTCTGTTAAAATATTTACAAGTTCAACCTGCTTTTTAATTGAATCTAAATGTATTGAATTTCCACGTAAATACATTTCTAAACAAATTGCAATTCTTGAATAATATTGTGGAACTCTCACAACATTTGGTGACAAATCATAATAATTTAATTCAGCTCGAAGTAACCAAAAAAGTGTATGTCCAATTTTATAATTTAATAATCCACGTTTAACTAACATCCTTGAAAGGTTTGAATTTGCAAATGGTTCATATCTTAAAGCTTGAACAAGAGCTAAAAGATATAATTGAAGTTGATCATTGTCAAGAGCTCGATCAATTCGATCAACTGCAGCATCTCGAATCCATGTATCACAACATTTTCCATCTAATAATTCTATGGCAGCATCAGCAGCCAAAAGGGGCCATTCAACAAGCATACCATATAACTCACAAAATGTTTCACGTGTTTTCCAAATTAATGGTAAATCAGCGATGATTGGAAGCATTGATGGAAAATTAGAGCTAATCTTTTTTCGAGATCTCCATAAAAAATGTTGATCATCTAGGGATAAACTTCTGGGATCCATAACTCTTCTCAAATTTGATAGCCTTTTTAAATTTTCAGAATCTCTTTCAAAATCTTCAATTGCTGCTGCTTCATGATCCGCAGTTGCACGAGCTTTTCGTTGTTGTAAAATTTTTACAAATTGCAGCACTCTTTCAAATGGCGGATATCGAACTTTGTTACCGTAATCTGTTAACTCAATTTCAAGTCGAGCAACATTATGATCATGATTTGAGCCAATTATTCCAGTTAAATTCAACAAATTCCTTGGATCTTTGGTATCTTTTGGCATTGCTTCTTTTGGAAATGGCCAAAAGAAAATTGTCTTTTTTCCTTGTACAAGAAAATCATCCCAATCAAATAATCTCATATTTAACCATCCAATTGGAGTTAGTTCAGATGTGCCTTTTCGAGATCTTTCAGAAATTAAAGAGAAACATAATTGAGCAGATTTTGGAATATCTTTAATATAAAGACCAAAGTCAAGGAGGCACTGAAAAATATTTTTGTGATAATAAAAATACAGTATTCTATTCTTTTAAATTATGCAAAATTTTGATTACTGTCATTTTTACAGTAATATGCAAATTTCTTTTAAAAAATCCTTGTTAAAAAAATACAGTAGCCCATTTTTTGTAAAAATTGTTGAATTTTTGATTACTGTCATTTTGTAACATTTTATGCAAAATTTTAAACTAACTAACATTTCCCCATCGTGGATTACTTGGTGATACAATTGGAGAATCTCGCATTGCTAGCACATTATTTCCAACAGTTACCGCAACTTTTACATACAATCTTTCAACACCAGTAATAATAATATGAGAAGCAGTTAAAATTCGAACTTTCAAGTCTTCATCTAAATCCCAAAAATTTATTGGTTCTGGAGGAGGTAAATCTTCAGGGGTCATTGGAAGTTGAATTCGTCCACGATTTTTTTTACTTAAATTTTCTCGCTCTTTTTTTCTTTCTTCTTTTTGCAAGGCTTCAAAAGCTTCTCGTTCAACGACAATATTTCGAGCAGCTCGAACAAAAGATGGCACAAAAATTTCTGCAGGTTTTTGAAGCTCTTCAAAAATCATTTCTTTTAAACGAAGAATTAAAACTGGAGTTTTGTAATTTTCAAAGCATGATCGAAAATACTGAAAAAATGGAAAATTAAAATTTCAAAATTTGGCATAGAATTTTATAAATTACTTCATAATTTTTTAATGCAATATCCCGGGTGATATATGATTGTTTGCCAGCAACTTGAAGAATAAAATCTTCAGGTTTATCAGAGAACTAAAATTATAATATTATTGCATCATTCTTATAACTGCTTTTTTTACAAACCTCAACACCTTCACGATTTTTTAAATACAGTATTGCTTCATTAATAAATTCAAGGGGGGTTGATTCAAGCATATTTCTTCCACCTAAATTTCCTATTGGGGCCATATAAGCATATTCATCTGTTTCATTTGGGCGATACCAAATATGTGCAACTCCCGCGGAACTTTCAATTTTCCGTTTAAGTCTTTCCATAGCTCGCTCTTCATTAACTTCTTGATTCCCACTAAATTCCATTTCATCTAAATCTTTTTCATATATTTCTGTGGAATCTTCTGGCTTTGTTGTTTCACAATATCCTCGAAATAGAACTGTTTCTTCTGCAAATGCATAATGTCCTGTTCCTTCAATTCCTCTCAATTTTTCAGCTTCTTGAATTGAATCAAATAAATCCATTCGAAATTTTGCACATTCATCATCCAACGAACTTTCAATTGTTGTTAAAGGAATTCCAACAGATGCTGTAATCTTTTGATTGATATCATTTTCAATATCATTTCCTTCTGGTTCTCGTAATCCCAAAACTGGGATCATAAGATTCAAACTTTTAATTGTTCGAGTTTCATCAAATATTTCATGCCTTGAACCTTTATGATCAAAGCAAAAGAATACATACATTGTATTTTCGCATAACTTTTCTTGTAAGGGATATCTGAAAGCTTCATTTATTAATTATGGATATCCGAATATGTAAATTAATAAATGACAGTAACAATGTTACAAAACTTTTATCCAATTTGTGTTACTATCAATAATTAAATGAAAAGTTTTATATATTACTATCATTGATAATTTATATATAATATTGTTTTCCTCGTTTTATATATATATATTTCATACCTTTTAGCTTGTAAAATTGCATCAGGTTTTAGAGCAGCTAAAGTTTTATTTCCAGGGCATGAAATTGTAACGGTCATACCATTTGGCATTAAAATATCCAACTCTACGGAATCATCAGAATCACAAATAGCTAAACCTTGTCGAATAGATTTTATTGCAATATGATCATCTTCTTCCAAGGTTAAACATTCCATATCTTCTTTAATTTCTTCCAAGCTATTTTCACCTTCTTGAAGAGATTTCTTTGGTTTACTTTTTGATCGATCTTTTTTATCAATGATTGGAAGTTGGGAAAGATCAACATGATTAATATCTAATCCATCAAAATCTATTCTAAGTTTTCGTAGACATGGATGTAATGGTTTATGAGCTTTTGGTTTAGCTTTTATACAAAAAGATCGTCGAGCTTTGGATTGATTTAATGGATCTCGATTTGGCATTTTTAAGATTAATTATAAATGTTAACAATAATAAAGTTAATATAATGAATGTATTACAACATTAAAATATTGATTTTGCTGCTATTAATAATAAAATAAAAAAGCCAGCATACATTTAATCTGCCAAAGAAGGTGGTAGTACTGCTGCAGCAAAAAAGAAAAACAAAGTGCTTCCTTCTTTCTTTTTTTTTTCTATGCGTAATTTTTTTCAGTGGTTTTTTTTCAACCAAAACATCAACGATAAAAGTAAACAACAACCTTTTTTTTAATTTTAAGTTTTTAAATATTTCAAAGAAAAAAATGAAAAAAAAAGTTGTGTTTTTAAAAATTAAAAATGTTAAAAATAGTTATTTATAATAAATAATT
>CABFKO010007434.1:0-13192 GCA_901766855.1 Panagrolaimus sp. ES5
CTACCACTGAGCCACCAAAGAAAAAGAATTTTTAAAAAAAAGTATCTTTTTTTTGAAATCGAAAATTCGATTTTGAAAAATTAAGCCGTCCTAAAAAATTACTATTAAAACACTATTTCAGCTTTGACGATGAAGGAATTCAATGGAATGGATATGGAATTCTTGAAACATGGATGAGTGAAAAATCACAAAAAGCTTTTGATAAAATGGCTGAATGTGTTATTGATGAATATGGAAATTTTACAGCCATTCAAAATCCAGATTATTCTCCTCGACATCTTAATGGCAAACAAACCCAAGGTGAAAATATTGCAGATAATGGAGGAATTCATGCTGCATATAATTCATATCGACGTTGGATTGCCCTTAATGGCCCAGATCCACAACTTCCTGATCGAATCTTTGGACAATTAAGCCATGATCAATTATTCTTTTTATCCTTTGCTCAAGTCTGGTGTGAAGCTCCATCATCTGATGAAGATGAATATCAGCAAATTCTTACTGATCCACATTCGCCATCAAAGTATCGAGTTTTTGGAACAATTCAAAATTTCCCAGCTTTCCGAGAAGCCTTTAATTGTCCAATTAATTCAGCTTTTGGTCCAAGAAAACATTGCAATGTTTGGGTTCCAAATAATTAAGCAATTATTTATCGCATAAATTTTATGATTTATAATACTGTAGATTAGAAACAAATAAATGCATAAACTTCATTAAATTTTTTTTATTAAAAATGCAATAACAAAATTTTTGAAAAATAAATTTTACAAATAAAAAATGAATACAATTTATATACCGTATACAAAATCATTCGGTTGTTGGTTCTTTAAAAGTTGGCTTTCTTCCTCGAAAAAATGTAAGAACATTATTCACTCGCATATGAAGCTAAAAAATTACATTTTAAAATTATCAAACATAAAAACGAAAATTCTTACATCTCTAAAAAGTGATATCTTTTTCATTGCAATAAGATCCGCACCGCTTAAATCCTTAACTTCAGTGCCATGAACTTTGCGCCATAAAAGTTGTAAAATTTCTGTATCAATATCAGAGAATTCTAAAGCAGCTGATGATGAGGTTGAAGTATTTGGAGTAGGGAATATTCGTTTTGGAGTTAAATTAATTTCAGCAGAAGATTTTTCAGGTGATTTAAATCGTACCCGCATTGCACTTCCATCATCTAAAATAAATATGTATTAGAATTGCAAAAAAAATATTTAAAAATTTAAAAAAAACCTCTAAGTTTTCGTTGCCCTGAGCTTAGAATAGATTTTGGAGTTAAAATTTGAGGTGTATTTCTATCTGGAGTTGACAATGGTATATTAATCTTGATTGGAGTTGTCATTTCATTATTAGAAGACTCATTTGATACTGTTGCTTTTAAATGTTGTGGTTTAGAAACAAATGGAACAAGTTCAAGGGATCTACTTTCTGTAGAAAGTCCAGCCGATTTAGAAATTTCTGATTCTTTTACAGTATCTTTAGCAGGCAATTCCATATTTTTCGTTGAAGAAGAAAAAATATTTTTTGGAGTTTCATTATTCTGTTCATTTTCTTTATAAGTAGATTCATTAGCATTCAATTTAACACTTTCAATATCCATTAAATCTTCTCTTCCAGCAATAAGTGGAGTTCCAACGTTGATGTTCTTCTCAGCTACAGTATCTTTTTCCACCAAAACAAAATCATTTTTTTTAAAACTTGAATTTGAAGTAGAAAAAATACTTTTTGGAGTTTCAATATATTGTTCTTTTTGATTATTAATAATTGACTCATCAACAGATTTATTTGAAGCCAATTCAACATCTCCATCAAATACTAAATCTTTTCTTCCATCATTTTTGGGAGTTTCAGATGCAATTACAGTAACAATATTTTTCTCTGCTACAATACCACCTTTAATCAAATTCATAGCATTTTCTTTAAAACTTTGTTTTGAAGAAGAAAGAATACTTTTTGGAGTTTCGACAAATGGTAATACATTTTCTTTAACATCAACAATTGAATTATCAAGAAAAATATTTGGATCTAAAGTTGAATCATCGTCCATTGAATCTAATTCATTTTCATTTATTGCTGCTTCAGAAGGAGCTGAAATAATATCATTTGCTGATGCAACAGTGCTTTCTTTTGCTACAGTATCTTCTTTGATTAAATTGGAAACTTTATCTTTTTCAATATTAACAAAATTAGATTTTGGAGTTGATGGTGAAATAATTTTATCAGCTGCTTTTTTAGGAGCATAAATTTTTACTGTAGTTGATTTTTCACCATTTGATACTGTAACAGTCGAGAAATTTGATTTAAAAGATGTAGGAATAATTTCAGCGGGTCCAATATTAACAGAAGTTTCACTTGATTTGAGCGATTCGGATTCTTTTACAGTATCTTTTGAAGAAGAAAAAATACTTTTTGGAGTTTCAATAAATGAAAGATTTTCTTTATCAACAATTGATTTATCAGGAGATGTTTTTGAAGCTAAACTTGGTTCATTTTCCATTAATTCATCGCTGTCAGCATTAACAGATTCAGAAGGAGTTGAATTACTTTCATTTGATGCCGTATTTTCTTTTGTATAATCAGCAACGCTTTCTTTTTTAACAAAAATACATTTAGGAGTTTCAGTATACGGTACATTTTCTATATCAACAGCTGAATTATCAACATAACTTTTTGAAGCCACATTTGATTCATCATCCATTGAATCCCATCCCCCTGCATTAACTGCTGGTGATTCAGAAGGTGCTGCAATTATATCAGTTCTGACAGTATCTTTTTTATTTAAGTCTTCATCGTTTTCTTGTTTAACAGGAACAAAAATAGATTTTGGAGTATCAGTTGTAGCATCAGATACCTAAAAAATGTAAATTAAAACAAAAAATCATTTTTTAAAGATCATACAATTCGTTTTTTTACTGGTCCACGAACATCATCAGAAGAAGAACGACGTTTTTGAGGCTTTTTTGTTGACGAATCTAAAAAATAGAGATTTATATTTTTTAAAATAAATTTTAGAGTGTAAATTACCTTCGACTGCTTCTTCAACTTTAATATCTTTATTGACAATTTGATCCGTTAAAGATGTACTAACCGGAACAGGTGATGAGACAGGAGCATAAGAGCGACGAGCTAGAAATTTTTCATTATAGCTTTGTACTTGACTATTGCAACGTCGTGATCGAGTTGAACGAACAGCTGGTAATTTTTCTAGAAAACAAGTATATTAAACAAAAGAATCTTCTTAGCTAAGTATTACCTTTGCTTTCTGTGGCTTCACATTTTGGATTTATCAATTTTGAAGTTGTTGGAATATTTACAGTATCCAAACTAGAACTAACTTCTTTTTTTAACTTTTTTGTGCCAATTGCCACTTTTTCTTCTTCATCCATGTAACCAGAAGTATCCCCATTCTCAAAAGCTCCTTCATCAGCAAGCATTTTTTCAAGCACCCTAAAAAGTAACATTTGTTAACAACTACCGTATCACACAAACAACAAACAATTGTTGAGAAGGAGTAATATTCCATTTCATCGTCTTAATAATATAATAAATTTGTGAAGGCTTTATATGAGATGAAATAATCGCAGGCTTCATAATTTTACGGAACCTAAAAAAATGTCTTTTATTCGGGGTGGATATAAGTAAATCCCCCAACCTTGTAGCAAAGCTATCAGCTGTACGATCTTTAATACCATAATGTTCAATATATTGATTCCAAATTTGAAATCCACAAGGTACATATGCATCTTTGTTATCCTTTTTAAGGTTTCTAAAAAAGTGAATATATAGACGATAAAGAGCTGATTGAAAAACTCACAGATAAATCCATTGCCACATTCGCTTTTCTTCTTCAGGATAAAATCTTTTACGTGTTGAAGCCATATTCTTTTTTTAAGCTAAAAGAACCAGATATACGTTATTTAAAAGGTTAAACAAAGGAAAAAAAAGCAAGAAGAAAAACAAAGAGGTTTTGGCGCCAATAAAATTTTTTGTAAAACAATGTTTATCACGAAATAAAGAATTTTTATCTTCTTGTTATGACATGAATACACACAACAATTGTAGCTACAAATTAAAGAAATTCATAATGCAAATAAAGAGGGTTTAAGCGCATAATTATAATATTATCATTAGCAAATAAAAAAACGATCAAAAAAATATTGTTCTCATTTTTTTGTTTTCAAAGTTATGCAGCTTTTGGCAAAGCGTTCCAATTTGACAATTTTTTAAAACTGTTTTTTCCCAACAAAAAAATAGTATAATTATTCGATAAAAGGGCAAATCATTATCTTGATTAGCTAAAAATTTTAAGATAAGCATTACCGTCATCCATATGTTGATGGATATACAAACTGTATAAAGTTGAAGATAAAGATAACTTAGGTAGTACCAATTTTATTGAAATCAAAAATGTATATTTCGAGTTTTCAGTTACCGTAATCTTATACCTTTGATCCCTATAAACACCCCTTAAAAGTGACCGCAGAAGGGTAATTCCGCTACAAAAATGTTCAATTCATTTAGACGAATCGAATGATATCATATTTTTTAAAATTTTACTCTGACAGGATACTGTAGCTCTATTGTTGCAAGGTGTAAGCTAGAAATGTGTTCAAATTCCAGATCCTGAACTCCCAATTACCCTATAAACCAAAAATCAGCCAAATCTGAAAAAACAAAATTTTTTTAAACTTGAAAAATTTTCTAATTTGTTTGAAAATTCGTCTTTTAAATGTTCGAGAAAAATTTTATTCATAAACGAAAAAAGAAGAAACAGTGTAACAATAACAAAAGAGAACAAAAAAACATTTATTTGGCAAATTTCAATTAATTGTTCGAGATAATAATTAAAGGTATTTTATAATCACGAATTTCTGTATAAAGAATTTCATCAACAATACTTTGAAGACGATTTTGATATTCTTGAGAAATTGAATGATCAAAATTGAGTTACAGAGAGGAAATTAACGAAATTAAAGCAATAATAAAAAAATATTTTGAATTGTCATTTTCAAGAATTTTGTAAGCAGCAAAGAAACGCAGCAAGAATGAGCATTCAAATCACGTCAAGACCTTCGATGAATGTAGGTTAAATATTAACGGCGTCTGTGCAGATTGTGCCACTTCAAAGATGTTTTATTTTGAAATAGGGTTTTAAAATTCAAATTAAATGTTCGAGCTATTGAACAACTCAAAAAATTATTTTCAGAATACTTGTTTAAAATTTTGTTTTTTTAAAATCTGTTTATTCTTTAAAAAAATAATTAAAACAAAAATTAATAAAAAACAAAAATGCAAAAATTTAATTAATAATTGGAGCAAAAACAGCATTTGCAATTCCGCAACTATTAACGCCTCGTTTCATTTTAAGATATCCAGAATCACCATATGAAGAAGCCCAACTATTTTTTATTAACCAATATGTATCTCCATTCATTTCACCATATCCAACAATTATCATTGCATGTGAACCGATTGAATGATGTGCACATTCATCTGGAGATGGATTAAATACACCAGAGGAATATTGATACATTCCACGTGTCACGTTAACACCTATAAATTTTATTTTATATTATTTACAAAATAATTTTGTAAAGTATTGTTTTGTAAAGCTTGCAAAAATTGATGTTGATTTACTGTAGCAACAGTACAGTTTTAAAAACTAAATTAAAGTTTTAAAATTAGTTTCTAAAATTTTCATATAAAATTTAATGTTTTAGAATTTTCTGCTGAAATTTGAAAAAGCTTTCAATGAAACGTATTTCGGTAAAGCAAACTCCTTTTTTTCTGGAAAAATTGTTTTTCGCTCGCTTAATTTTACAGTTATTTTTTCTATTCCAGAAGTTATCAGAATGACACATTCTTGAATCACTTTCTCAAATCTAGACTATTTAACAATTGAAATATTTTATAACAAATATACCAAATGAAACAGGCCCATGTTCAGCAACCCAATCCGCAAGATGATCTTCATCAGTTCCAAGATATTTATGACTATCAATTTTTCTTAAATTTGCTGTAATATTTCGACATTCTCCTTTTCGACCTGTATAATAATATAATTGTTCAGTTGTTTGTCCCTTGCTTTCAATGTAACTAAAAAATTTGCATAATTAAATTTTATTGATAACACTAATAAAATAAAATATTGTTAAAAATTTGCATATTTTTAGAAAGTTGATTCTTAGAAATTTGTTTACTTAATAATTTATTTAATACCTTTCCAAAAAAGCTGTAAATATTGCAAATTTAATTTATGTATTTTTGGTAAATTACTGTAGTTTTAAAAAAGTTTTAAAGACAGTTGGAATATTTTCAGCTTTATGCGAATTGTTAATTTGGTTACCATAATAGAAAATTTGCATAAATTTGGTTAAATTTGAAATCAATTTGGTTTCACTGTCGTAATCCAGTGATAAAATTTGCATATTTTTTTCCATTGAATCGTCGCCGAAAAAATATTGTATCAAAAATACATACCTAAAAGCCCATGGCCGATATCCACCACTACATCCACGATTTTCAGAATCACAATCAATCAGCTGTTGCTCTGACAACTCAATTAAGTCATTTCTTTTAATTGCAATTTGTGATTCTACAGCTGCTGTCACAGAGAAGGCCCAACATGATCCACATTGGCCTTGATCTTTTATCCTTGTCACTTTTCCCTTTGTTCTCCAATCAACAAATGCTGGCCTGCCTTTCCATGATGGTTGCTTATCAAAGATAACATTATTTTTGTCTGTCGTCGTTTTTGAAGAAGTTTCAATAGCAATTTTTACATCTCCTTCAAAATCTTGATAAGACATTAATCGCTGCTTTAATTCTTCATCAGACATTGCAGAAAATTGATTAATTTCAAATAAAACATTTCCATTTTCAGATTTCTGACGATCTTGTAAATCTCGAAGATTTGAAACAAAAATATCAAAACGATATAAAGTTTCAGATAAATTTGCATATTTTATGTCAAAGTTATTAATGAATTGCAAAAATTGATTAATTTCATCTGGAATTGAATCCGATGGGAAATGTGATGACATTAAAATTGGTGGCATTTCATGATTTTTATGTTGGTGATGAGATGATAATATTGGTGATTTATCAATTACATGCTTCTTTAAACAATGCCCTGTTAAAATTAGCAATAAACATAGCACAAATAATACAGTAAATAATTGTATTATTTTACAGATTTCACTAAAAAAATTATTTAAAACTAACAAAAAATGGAACACAATCGAAATTATGTGCTACATTTAAGAAAAACAATAACTAAAAATTTGCATAAAAATTACTAAATTTTAGTCAAAATTTATTTAAATACCGATACTGTAGCGCCACCATAATTACAAATTTGAATTTCAATTTAAGGATTTTGTAAAAATAATAAACAAAAATTTGCATAAAAAATATCAGATTTTAATAAATTAAGGGTACCGTAGCACCACAGTAATTATTTTAAAAAACCTACCATGAATTTGCAGCTTTTTGTTTCAGCTTTCTAATTTCAATATTTGAATTTCCAAAAAGTGAAATTTCACTTTCATGGATTGGTTTCATATTTATTAAAATTAGCTGTAAAAATTAAATTAAAGTCTAAATACTGCAATAATCCAAGATTTTTTAACAACGAAATTATTTTATTGGAACAGGGATCAAAAAAACGTTTATAAGGAAATTAGTTTGAAGAAATAAAATTGTGACTAAAACGGCTGTGTTGAAGAAAGGACCCCAAAAAGAAAGTTAGCTGATAAAAACGTATGACTTTTTTTCTCTCTCTTTGATTTATCGATTAAAGAAATGCAAAAAAATTTAGGTCGATTTTTTGAGGCTCCATCGAAGAAAATAGCAGTGAGTTTATAAAAAATTATTACCGAATTGTGGTACATATTTCTCAAACGCAATTTTGTTTTAAAAGATACTGTTTCTAAACTTTAATTTATTCTTTAAAGTGAATTGTTGCATAAACGAAAATAATTGAGACAAATTCTATTAATAAGTATCACTGTTCAGAAAATATTTTATAAGCATAATATGCTGCACCGATGGCAACAACTTCATCGGGATGTTCTTCACAGCAATGCTCGGATTCTGAAAACATTTCCTTCAATAATTCTTTAATTATTGGCATTCGACTTCCGCCTCCAACATGCAAAACTTGATTAATTTGATTTGCATTTAATTTTGAGTCATATAAAGCGGACTGAATTGTGTTTCTGATTTTATTAATCAAAGGTTGCGTCATTCTTTGAAATTCTTCTTGAGTGATAGAAATTATACCATTTTGATTTGGATCAAATTCGTCAATATCTAACCTATAAAAATTAATAAAAATAAACGAAACATCTCACAAAAATGCATATATGTTTGAATTCAAGAATTTAAAAATTTTCATTTTCAAATACGACTATTATTCTGCTCATCGAGACGAGTCGAATGATACCAAAAAATTTAAATAAAAAAATTTTAAGCCCTTCGGTTACTGCAGCTTTAAAACGGTACGATAAAAATCAATAATAAGTAAAAATTCTATTTTCTCGGCCAAAAATTAGTCTGTACACCAAAAATCATCCAAATCCAAAAATTTTTTTTTTACAAAATCGTCAGTAAAGTCGAAAGTTAAAAAGGATAAACTTACCAGCTTGAAATTACAGTCGTTAAATCTTCCTTAATTTTTTGACCTTCCAACATTAATTTATATTTTTTGTCTTTTAATAATGTGATGTCATAATTTGCATTCATGTTATGTTGGAAAAAATTGATTAAAACTGTATCAAAATTTCTACCGCCAAGTTTTGAATCCCCGATATTTGATAGAATTTTAATCATATCATTTTCAACTTTAAAAATGCAAACATCCAAAGTTCCACCACCCAAATCAAATAAAAGTACAGTAGAATTATTTGGGACTGATCGATTAATAAAATATGCAAATGCAGCTGCAATTGGCTCTGGTAAAAGTTCAATTTCACTCCAACCAGCAAATTTTGCAGCTGTAATTGTTTCAGTTTTTTGGGATTCTGTAAATGTCGCTGGTACGGTAATAACAGCTTTGGTAATTTTGGTTCCTTGAAATTCTTCTGCTTTCTGTTTAATATATTTTAAAAGCTCTGTTGCCACTTGTTCTGCCGTAATTTTTTGCTTTCCATTAAATCCATCAATTTCCATCACCACTTTTCTAGTTTCATTTTCACTGACAATAAAACTCCAATTTTCATCAATTTCGAATTCAATCAGATTTCTTCCAATAATTCTTTTTGTATCAAAAATTGTTGATTTCCAGTGATTTCTTAATCTATGAATGACAATTTTACCACATTTAACGTTTTTTTCGTCGTATGAAACATAGGATGGAAGCAATCTTTCTCCAGTATAATCCAAGGGGATAACTTGGATCCCATTTACACGGTTAACTGCTGCACAACATCTTGAAGTTCCTAAATCTATTCCAATTGCTTGGAAATTTGATGTAAGTAATATATCCTTTTTTGGGATTAAGTAACAATTATTAAAGTTATCATTTGTTTTGTTTTCAGCTTTTTCGCTTCCAATATTTTTTTCCAGTGCACTCTCGGAATCATCTTCTTTTGATAGAGGAGTAAAATGTACAGTGTATATTTCGTTTAAATTTACATGAAAATCTATTTTTAAATTATCATAATCAGGAAATTGTATTAATTCTTTATGATAATTGAATTGCTAAAAACATAACATTGCTTAGTCTTAATTTGTACATAAAAATATCATAATTTTTTAAAACTTACGATTTCTAAAGCATCGTCAACAGATTCTTTTTTTGTTGTCTTTGAATAAACTATTGGCAATTTTTGACCCTTTTCAAAAGATACAACGTTTTTGCCTTTGATTCTTAAAGCACTTTTTTTAGTTAAGAAATTTTCGGTGTCAAGATGAATAAGATCTAGATCACCGGATGTTATTCGAGCTCTTAAAAGGCTTGAATTAGAAGCAAAATAACGAATATCATAATTGTAAGAATAAAACTGAACAGAAGTAAAAATTTTTTTGAAAATTTCCTTGTCAATATAATCGCTGTTGTAATAAAGTAAAACATCAGGCCCTTGTTTTAATTTTGATTCGTCCATAATTTTTTGTAAATCTTCTAGTTTGAAAATGTCACCTTTGTTCCATTGACCAATAAATTTTGATTTTTGTTCATTTACTTTCCATACAAAAATGCTCTTATCACAGTGTATCCAAATTACATTACCATTTAAAGGTTTATAGATTGTTTGTGACAGAACATTCAGGTAAACAGCGGTTTCCCAATTAATAATTTCAATATTTTTAAAACCAAAATTTAATCCTTCTTCAACGAATTTCTTTCGAATTACATTACTGTAACTGTTAAACAAATAAATGCAAACGCAACCAAGTTCTCCATTAATTTTCGCTTTAATTTCTTCAAAGATTAAGTCATTTTTGTTAGGATCAACTAAAAACCGTTTAAAAAAACAGTAAAAATTGTTATAAAGTTACCAATAGAAATTTTTAAATTAACTGTCTTTTTCTCACTTTCATTATAATACGATAATTCTCCGCTTTCAGGGTGTATTCCCATATGAATGACAATGTTCGAACTCCTGCCTGTGAAGCATTTTATCGAACTGAAGGTGTGTATTGCCATCTGTAAAAAAATGTAATTTAAAAAAAGGAAAAATATATAACCAAAATCAAATAACTTCTCGAGCGTTTTTATTTTTTTTCTTTTTATTGATTTTAAAATGAACGTCAGTCTTTTTAAAATAATTGATAAGAACATCAAAAATTGGATCCTTTGCTGACAGAAAAAATTTTTTTGAGCGGTAAAAAATAACAAAATATTTAAAAAATAATAAAAAATAAATTCTACAAATATGTGATTGTAATATTTCTTTAAAATGTTTGTCAATGTACTTTTATAAAATGTTCGTCATCTGATTTTTTTGCTTTCTACAAGGTTATAATTGGCGTCTGTTTTTTTGAAAATATCATTTTAATGATAAATATTTTTTTTTACTTGTTTTTGAATAACAAACATAAAAAAAACAATTTATTTTTAGCTCGGAAACATACAAAAATGTTTAACAAAATTATTTCGTTATCATAAAATTATGGGAGAAAAAATATTTTGTTAAACTTGGGGCCCACAGAACCATGAATATTTTATACCAAATTAATTTTCAGAACAAAAAGCTTGAAAAAAACGGCATCGGCCTCCAAAGAATCGAATAGCACTTTGACTTTGGCATCAATCTTCAACACCTTCAGTTCGACAAAATGTATGACAGGCAGGAGTTCGAACATTGTCATTTCTTGCAGATACACTGGTAATGAAAAAAATGGCAAGCGCCAAAAGGATTAAAAAAAAGTATCAAAGAACTTCATGATTTTTAAAATAGGAAATAATTGGAAACAAAGAGATTTTTGACATTGGATTAACAAAAATTTGAACCTTTTAATTTTGCTGGTGTTAATTATTGTTTATTTAATTTAAAATATATTTGCAATTTTTTGATTGAATATTTGGGGGTGTATTTTTTGTTTTTCATTTAAAACCATTGTTTCGGTGCTGCTATTTATGTACATAAACACGCCGTTCCACCCATTTTAAAGCATTGTTAAATAAAAGTGGGCAAAAAGATATTATTAAGTTTTTTGTTTATATCTTTATTTGATCTTTTTTACACAAACAATCATAATCTATATCTTCGAACAAGGTTTTTTTTAAATTTATGGCAAAGGGTCATTAAAAATAAATTTCATGATAAAAGTAAAGAAAGTTTAAGTTGAAAAATTAGAAAGTGATCCAGAAAATAAAATAATGTTATTCAAATATAAAAGTTCAATTTGGATAGGAAACGTGGAACAAAAAAGAATAAATTAAAATATAATGATGTCAAATTTAATTTAATTTTACACTACACTGCATCGTTCTTTATTATTTATAAATTTTGTAGCTTAAATAGTTAAAAAAAAAATCTGCTTCAATTGATTTTATAGTTTTGGAGCTCGACAATGTCCAGCCGTTGGTGCAAATTGTGGATTATCAGTTGTTCTCTTTGGGATCAGTTTATTTACAGTTTCGTTTAAAGGATATAACGGAGGTGGATCTCATTTATCTGACTAACTAAATGTTGCAACAAATTGCAAATACAATAATAATTAATAATTTTTTTTTCAAGTTTTACATTCTAGTATTTTAGAAATTTCATAAAAACATTTTTTCGGCAAAAAATGTCTGTTTGATTTAAATAAAATACAGCTGAGAGTAAAAAATAAACTAAGTAAAAAAAAATTTGTACCAAATATAGATTAATGATGATGATTATTATTTTTAATTATTTTAGCTCTTTTTTTTCAGAAAATAAAATTACTTTTTTTGCACTAGCAGTTGTTCTTTAACTTTTTATATTTTTTTAAAAACCCTTAAAAATGATGTAATAAAAAAAGGTTTTAAATAAATGATTCATTGATAATCAGTTAATTGTTATAAATACAACTATAAAAAATATAGTAGTTTCAAAATTATTTTGTGTTTTGCTTTGATGTTTTCATCAAAAACGCTTTCCATCAACGATGTACTTTTTCAACAAAAAAGTGAAGCTTTTAAAAATGAAATCTTTGGAATTTTCTTATCATTGATTAAAAAATTGTATTAACACTATTTAAGATACTAAAAACGTTGTATTGTTTAACATTAAATTTTAAAGTTATTTGTGAAAAATGCCAAATCAGACCAATCGAGTTTTACGTGGTGTGGCCATTGGTTTTAGCACAATTGCTTTGATAGCAATTTTGGGAATTTCCATTATTACACTCGTTAAAGTTGCTGATAATAGTAATACCATTGGAAATTATGTCAAAACAAATGGTGAGAAAAATGATAATCCAGTGGTTAACAGTAATAATATCAGCTCTAACAATACCTATGATTATAATGATCAAAGCTCTCCAATTTCATTCATCCTGAATTTTAGCTATAATTACAACCAAAATAATTATTTGATTTATGATACTTTTAGTATTAATTATTCCGATGTTGATGCTTCAAATATTACTGCCAACAATTTTGTATATACAAAAAATGGTAAGTGATACATTAACACCAAATAATGTTGATACAACAAAAAAGTTATTTAAAACGGATTCTCGGAGAAAATCCTGAGTGGCCGTTACAGCTCAAAAA
>CABFKO010007445.1:0-13325 GCA_901766855.1 Panagrolaimus sp. ES5
GGGATTACAAAACCAACTCACCCTGTAAATTTGGCAGTAAAATTATCGTCAACAATCTGGTGAGGTGGGACCAGTGGGGATTTCATCTTATCAGTGGAATGCAGGCAGATCGCCTGGCTGACCTGGAAAGAATGTTGCATCTGCTCAGCGGTAAACCGATCCCCGACAACCGAGGGAATATCACCATTAATCTGGATGACCACATACAGTCCGCTCAGGGTAAAGGACGCTATGAAGATGAGATGTTCATCATTAAATACTTTAAGAAGGGATCTGCACACATCACTTTCAAAAGGCTGGAGCTGATTGACAGAATTAACGATATAATAGCCAGGCACTTTCCTTCTGTGCTCTCAGCCTGACCCCGAGTTTGATTCCCTTTCGATATCAAAAGGGACTGCGGGTACAAAAGAGGGTACATCTTTCACCAAACCAAACAAAATAAACTAATATCAACATGATAGAAGCATTCTTCGATTCCGAGTCCGGCACCACTAATTCTTAAGAACCCGCCCACAAGGCGGGTTTTTGCTTTTGGATCTTTATATAAAATAAACTTGGGAGCATAACGCCATCAGGTCTTAAACACTCCCGAATCATCAATAAACATCCCCCGTTAACAAAACACAGTTCAGTTCACATAACATCCCTGTTATCCCACACATATCTGCTGGCCGAACGACGCCAGTGCGCGTACGGAGGCAAGAGCAGCCCTGCACATGGCAGCGCTTGTGGTAACCTGGTTTAATCCGGTGATAAAGGCGTTTTACATGCATCTGCCAGCAGCCGGAAAAACCAAAAAAGTGGCGCTGGTTGACTGTATGCGTAAATTGCTGACCATCCTGAACGCAATGCTCAGAAAAAACGAAGAGTGAAATGAATCGTAGCATCATGTTGCTCCATAATTTTTACGTTCAAGACAGTTGATTATCGGCGCATATGACTCAAAAAGAGCCTGATGATTGCCTCTTTTCCATAGGCTCTTTCTCTGAAGTGAAGGAAGGCCCGGAAGAAAGCACTCGCTGGCATACGTGACTCCAGCTCAACCGGAGATAATCACCATTGTTATTTTTCTATTTAATAATAATCTCCTGAAAAATAGATATAGCAAAAATACAATCCGGCCAGATTTAATTCCGCATTCATTACCAGAAATAATCAACACCACAACTATCATATCATTCAATAGTCACCGCTAAAATTTTATTATTTTCCTCTTCTTTACATGGAAATTGTCAACCTGTTTATTATGCCGCACTTAAATAGTTAATCACAAAACAACATCACCATTATTTGCGTGTTTTATTTATTAATAACATAGTCATACGTTCTTTTTTTACAAGGAAATAATCAATTGATAAATTGTTTTTGGTCTTAATAGTCAAGTAGGAAACATTTTAATAAATGATAAAAATCCTAAATTCCTTGTTCATAATGTAGGGGTGTGTTAAATAGGTGGGCAAAATTTGGTTCCCCTTCTCGCCTGTAATATTGCAGCATCTTCGCACCTCCATGAGACATTGCGACTTAATAAGAAGGTGATAAGTCCTGCATATAAGCATGGACTGACCATGGTTTTATATTCATTAAAAATTTTGTTACAACCCATTGATTTAGCATAAATAAATTATAGTGGGTTCGGGTTAGTTGTGACTGTGGCATTATTTCCGTGCAAAGGAGCTGATATGTCTGAAAGACATTTACCTGATGACCAGAGCAGTACTATCGATCCATATCTAATTACCTCTGTTCGCCAGACTCTGGCAGAACAAGGCGCAGCATTACAAAACTTGTCTAAACAACTGGATTCCGGGCAGTACCAGCGTGTCCTTAATTTGATAATGAACTGTAAAGGGCACGTTATTCTTTCAGGAATGGGTAAATCAGGGCATGTCGGTCGTAAAATGTCAGCGACGCTGGCCTCTACGGGTACGCCTAGTTTCTTTATTCATCCTACAGAAGCTTTCCATGGCGATCTGGGCATGATTACGCCTTACGATCTTCTGATCCTTATTTCTGCCAGCGGTGAAACGGATGAAATCCTCAAGCTAGTTCCTTCACTGAAAAATTTCGGCAACCGAATTATCGCCATTACCAATAATGGAAATTCCACGCTGGCGAAAAATGCTGATGCCGTGCTGGAACTCCACATGGCGAATGAAACCTGCCCGAATAATCTTGCACCAACAACGTCTACCACGCTGACGATGGCGATCGGCGATGCGCTGGCGATTGCCATGATCCACCAACGCAAATTTATGCCGAATGATTTTGCGCGCTATCACCCGGGCGGTTCATTAGGTCGTCGCCTGCTGACCCGCGTTGCTGATGTCATGCAGCATGATGTTCCTGCGGTACAGCTGGATGCGTCATTTAAAACCGTGATTCAACGTATCACCAGCGGATGCCAGGGAATGGTGATGGTAGAAGACGCAGAAGGTGGGCTAGCGGGCATTATCACCGACGGTGACCTGCGTCGCTTTATGGAAAAAGAGGATTCTCTGACATCCGCCACGGCTGCGCAGATGATGACACGTGAACCGCTGACGCTACCGGAAGACACCATGATCATTGAAGCGGAAGAAAAAATGCAAAAGCACCGCGTCTCAACATTATTGGTGACCAACAAGGCAAATAAAGTCACTGGCCTTGTGCGCATTTTCGACTAATTAAGCAACGGGGTTCGAGAGGTTAGTCTCTCATTGAGTTTGCGCCCCACTGAAACTTTGATAATCGTTACATGTTGATAAAAGTGAAGTCTGCCGTATCCTGGATGCGTGCTCGTCTGTCTGCCATCTCACTGGCAGATATCCAAAAACACCTGGCGAAAATCATCATTCTGACACCGATGGCGGTGCTGCTGATCTATCTGGCTATCTTCAGCCAGCCTCGCTATATGAGCGAGTCGAAAGTCGCCATTAAACGCTCGGATGATTTAAACAGCGGCAGCCTGAATTTTGGTCTGCTTCTGGGTGCCTCTAACCCCAGTTCCGCAGAAGATGCGTTGTATCTGAAAGAGTACATCAACTCGCCGGATATGCTGGCGGCGCTGGATAAGCAACTAAATTTTCGTGAAGCGTTTAGCCACAGCGGGCTCGATTTTCTTAATCATCTTAGCAAGGATGAAACTGCAGAAGGCTTCCTGAAGTACTACAAGGACCGTATCAACGTCTCGTATGACGATAAAACCGGATTACTGAATATTCAGACGCAGGGCTTTAGCCCGGAGTTTGCGCTTAAGTTTAACCAGACCGTGCTGAAAGAGTCAGAGCGCTTTATCAATGAGATGTCACATCGCATCGCGCGTGACCAGCTTGCCTTTGCAGAAACGGAGATGGAAAAGGCACGCCAGCGTCTGGACGCCAGCAAAGCGGAATTGCTCTCTTATCAAGACAACAACAACGTTCTGGATCCACAGGCACAGGCACAGGCGGCGAGCACGTTAGTGAATACGCTGATGGGCCAGAAGATCCAGATGGAAGCGGACCTGCGGAACTTGCTGACGTATCTGCGTGAGGACGCCCCGCAAGTTGTGAGTGCGCGTAATGCGATTCAGTCATTGCAGGCACAAATTGACGAAGAAAAAAGCAAAATCACAGCGCCGCAGGGTGACAAGCTAAACCGTATGGCGGTGGATTTTGAAGAAATCAAATCAAAAGTAGAGTTCAACACCGAGCTGTACAAACTGACCCTGACCTCCATTGAAAAGACCCGTGTAGAAGCGGCTCGTAAGCTCAAGGTGCTGTCAGTGATCAGTTCGCCACAGTTGCCGCAGGAATCGTCTTTTCCAAATATCCCTTATTTGATCGCCTGCTGGTTACTGGTGTGCTGCCTGCTGTTCGGCACCCTGAAACTGTTGCTGGCTGTTATTGAAGATCACCGAGACTAACGCTGTCGCTGAATGAGTTTGTGATGAAATTATTTAAATCAATTTTACTGATTGCCGCCTGTCACGCGGCGCAGGCCAGCGCGGCCATTGATATTAACGCTGACCCAAACCTTACAGGAGCCGCGCCGCTTACCGGTATTCTGAACGGGCAACAGTCGGATACGCAAAACATGAGCGGCTTCGACAATACCCCGCCGCCCGCACCGCCGGTGGTCATGAGCCGCATGTTTGGTGCTCAACTTTTCAACGGCACCAGCGCGGATAGCGGTGCGACGGTAGGATTCAACCCTGACTATATTCTGAATCCGGGTGATAGCATTCAGGTTCGCTTGTGGGGTGCGTTCACCTTTGATGGTGCATTACAGATTGATCCCAAAGGTAATATTTTTCTGCCAAACGTTGGTCCGGTGAAAGTTGCCGGGGTTAGCAATAGTCAGTTGAACACTCTGGTTACATCAAAAGTGAAGGAAGTGTACCAGTCCAACGTCAACGTCTACGCCTCCTTATTACAGGCGCAGCCAGTAAAAGTGTACGTGACCGGATTTGTGCGTAATCCTGGTCTGTATGGCGGTGTGACGTCTGATTCGTTACTCAATTATCTGATCAAGGCTGGCGGCGTTGATCCAGAGCGCGGAAGTTACGTTGATATTGTGGTCAAGCGCGGTAACCGCGTGCGCTCCAACGTCAACCTGTACGACTTCCTGCTGAACGGCAAACTGGGGCTTTCGCAGTTCGCCGATGGTGACACCATCATCGTCGGGCCGCGTCAGCATACTTTCAGCGTTCAGGGCGATGTCTTTAACAGCTACGACTTTGAGTTCCGCGAAAGCAGCATTCCCGTAACGGAAGCTTTGAGCTGGGCGCGCCCTAAGCCTGGCGCGACTCACATTACGATTATGCGTAAACAGGGGCTGCAAAAACGCAGCGAATACTATCCGATCAGTTCTGCGCCAGGCCGTATGTTGCAAAATGGCGATACCTTAATCGTGAGCACTGACCGCTATGCCGGCACCATTCAGGTGCGGGTTGAAGGCGCACACTCCGGTGAACATGCCATGGTACTGCCTTATGGTTCCACTATGCGTGCGGTTCTGGAAAAAGTCCGCCCGAACAGCATGTCGCAGATGAACGCAGTTCAGCTTTATCGCCCATCAGTGGCTCAGCGTCAGAAAGAGATGCTGAATCTCTCGCTGCAAAAGCTGGAGGAAGCCTCACTTTCTGCCCAGTCATCCACCAAAGAAGAAGCCAGCCTGCGAATGCAGGAGGCACAACTGATCAGCCGCTTTGTGGCGAAAGCACGCACCGTGGTTCCGAAAGGTGAAGTGATCCTCAACGAATCCAATATTGATTCTGTTCTGCTTGAAGATGGCGACGTCATCAATATTCCGGAGAAAACATCGCTGATTATGGTTCATGGCGAAGTGCTGTTCCCGAACGCGGTGAGCTGGCAGAAGGGTATGACCACCGAGGATTACATCGAGAAATGTGGTGGCCTGACGCAAAAATCGGGTAACGCCAGAATTATCGTCATTCGTCAGAACGGTGCTGCCGTCAACGCGGAAGACGTGGATTCACTCAAGCCGGGCGATGAGATTATGGTTCTGCCGAAATATGAATCGAAAAATATTGAAGTTACCCGTGGTATTTCCACCATCCTCTATCAGCTGGCGGTGGGTGCAAAAGTGATTCTGTCTTTGTAAGGAGTTGAAATGAGCAAAGCTGTTATTGTCATCCCGGCTCGTTATGGCTCATCGCGTCTGCCGGGTAAGCCGCTACTCGATATTGTCGGCAAACCGATGATCCAGCATGTTTACGAGTGTGCGTTACAGGTGGCGGGCGTTGCGGAAGTTTGGGTGGCAACAGACGATCCGCGTGTTGAACAGGCCGTGCAGGCATTTGGCGGGAAAGCCATCATGACGCGCAACGATCATGAATCCGGCACCGATCGGCTGGTCGAGGTGATGCATAAAGTCGAGGCAGATATCTACATTAACCTGCAGGGCGACGAACCAATGATTCGCCCGCGGGATGTAGAAACGCTGTTACAAGGAATGCGTGATGACCCCGCGTTGCCAGTGGCAACGCTATGCCACGCGATTTCTGCCGAAGAAGCGACCGAGCCAAGCACGGTAAAAGTGGTGGTAAATACCCGCCAGGATGCGCTTTATTTCAGCCGTTCGCCTATTCCGTATCCGTGTAATGCTGAAAAAGCGCGCTACCTGAAACACGTTGGTATTTACGCTTATCGTCGCGATGTGCTGCAAAACTACAGCCAGTTACCGGAGTCCATGCAGGAGCAGGCAGAATCACTGGAGCAGCTGCGGTTGATGAGCGCGGGGATCAACATCCGCACATTTGAGGTTGCCGCAACCGGTCCGGGCGTCGACACCCCAGCATGCCTGGAAAAAGTGCGCGCCCTGATGGCACAGGAACTGGCTGAAAACGCATGATTGGCATTTTCTCGTCCGGTATCTGGCGTATTCCGCATCTGGAGAAATTTCTGGCGCAACCGTGCCAGAAACTTTCTCTGCTGCGCCCTGTTCCGCAAGAAGTTGATGCTATCGCCGTGTGGGGACATCGTCCCAGCGCGGCGAAACCAGTCGCCATCGCCAAAGCAGCGGGAAAACCCGTCATTCGTCTGGAAGATGGATTTGTGCGTTCGCTGGATCTTGGCGTCAATGGCGAGCCGCCGCTTTCTCTGGTGGTGGATGATTGTGGCATTTACTACGATGCCAGCAAGCCTTCAGCACTGGAGAAACTGGTAAAGGATAAAGCCGGAAATACAGCTCTGATAAGCCAGGCCAGAGAAGCGATGCACACCATCGTGACCGGGGATTTGTCGAAATATAACCTGGCACCTGCGTTTGTGGCTGATGAGTCAGAACGTTCAGACATCGTTCTGGTTGTCGATCAGACATTTAATGATATGTCAGTGACGTATGGCAATGCTGGCCCGCATGAGTTTGCTGCCATGCTGGAAGCCGCGATGGCGGAAAATCCTCAAGCCGAAATTTGGGTGAAGGTGCATCCGGATGTCCTGGAAGGAAAGAAAACAGGTTATTTCGCTGATCTGTGCGCCACGCAACGAGTACGTTTGATTGCCGAGAATGTCAGCCCGCAGTCGCTGTTGCGACACGTTTCCCGGGTTTACGTCGTGACCTCCCAATATGGCTTTGAAGCCTTGCTGGCAGGAAAACCAGTAACATGCTTCGGCCAGCCCTGGTATGCAGGTTGGGGCTTAACCGACGATCGTCATCCACAGTCCGCTTTGTTATCTGCCCGACGCGGTTCTGCCACGCTGGAGGAACTTTTTGCCGCTGCATACCTGCGTTACTGTCGCTATATCGATCTGCAAACGGGAGAAGTAAGCGATCTATTTACCGTGCTGCAATGGCTGCAATTACAACGTCGACATCTGCAACAGCGTAATGGTTATTTATGGGCGCCAGGCTTAACGCTGTGGAAGTCAGCGATCCTGAAACCTTTCTTGCAAACGGCAACAAACCGGCTGAGTTTTTCACGTCGTTGTACTGCGGCGAGCGCCTGCGTGGTATGGGGTGTAAAGGGAGAACAGCAATGGCGAGCCGAAGCGCAACGAAAATCACTGCCGTTATGGCGAATGGAAGATGGTTTTCTGCGTTCATCCGGACTTGGCTCTGACCTGCTGCCGCCGCTATCGTTGGTGCTGGATAAACGCGGGATCTACTATGACGCCACGCGCCCCAGCGACCTGGAAGTGCTGATTAATCACAGCCAGTTAACGCTGGCGCAGCAGATGCGAGCTGAAAAATTACGCCAGCGGCTAGTTGAAAGTAAACTGAGCAAGTACAACTTGGGGGCCGATTTCTCTCTGCCTGCCGAAGCCAAAGATAAAAAAATCATCCTGGTGCCGGGTCAGGTAGAAGACGATGCCTCTATTAAAACTGGCACTGTGTCGATTAAGAGCAACCTTGAGTTATTACGCACAGTGCGCGAGCGTAATCCGCACGCCTACATTATTTATAAACCGCACCCGGATGTATTAGTGGGGAATCGTAAGGGCAATATTCCGGCTAAATTGATCGCTGAACTTGCCGACTATCAGGCACTGGACGCAGATATTATTCAATGCATTCAGCGCGCAGATGAAGTGCACACCATGACATCATTGTCCGGGTTTGAAGCGTTATTACATGGCAAGCAAGTTCATTGTTACGGCCTGCCCTTCTATGCCGGTTGGGGTTTAACCGCTGATGAACATCACTGCCCGCGCCGCGAGCGCAGATTAACGATAGCAGACTTGATCTATCAGGCGTTGATTGTTTATCCAACCTATATCCACCCAATACGGCTACAACCTATTACTGTTGAAGAGGCGGCGGAATATTTGATCCAGACGCCGCGCAAGCCGATGTTTATTACCCGAAAAAAAGCGGGGCGAGTAATACGCTATTACCGCAAATTAATTATGTTCTGCAAGGTCAGATTTGGCTAAACAATTTCATAGTTGACTATTACGCAAATTATTTATGCAAGACAACGCACTAACCATTTTATTATCGGGTAAAAAATATCTGCTATTGCAGGGGCCAATGGGACCCTTTTTCAATGACGTCGCCGAATGGTTAGAGTCATTAGACCGTAACGCTGTGAATGTTGTCTTCAACGGCGGGGATCGTTTTTACTGCCGCCATCGACAATACCTGGCTTACTACCAAACGCCGAAAGAGTTTCCCGGTTGGCTGCGAGATCTCCACCGACAATATGACTTTGATACCATCCTCTGCTTTGGTGACTGCCGCCCATTGCACAAAGAAGCAAAACGCTGGGCAAAGTCGAAAGGGATCCGCTTTCTGGCATTTGAAGAAGGATATTTACGCCCGCAATTTATAACCGTTGAAGAAGGCGGAGTGAACGCATATTCATCGCTACCGCGCGACCCGGATTTTTATCGTAAGTTGCCAGATATGCCTGCGCCGCACGTTGAGAACTTAAAACCTTCAACGATGAAACGTATAGGTCATGCGATGTGGTATTACCTGATGGGTTGGCATTACCGTCATGAGTTCCCTCGCTACCGCCACCACAAATCATTTTCCCCGTGGTATGAAGCTCGTTGCTGGGTTCGTGCATACTGGCGCAAGCAACTTTACAAGGTAACACAGCGTAAGGTATTGCCGAGGTTAATGAATGAGCTGGATCAGCGTTATTATCTTGCCGTTTTGCAGGTGTATAACGATAGCCAGATTCGTAACCACAGCAATTATAACGATGTGCGTGACTATATTAATGAAGTCATGTACTCATTTTCGCGTAAAGCGCCGAAAGAAAGTTATTTGGTGATCAAACATCATCCGATGGATCGTGGTCACAGACTCTATCGACCATTAATTAAGCGGTTGAGTAAGGAATATGGCTTAGGTGAGCGAGTCATATACGTGCACGATCTCCCAATGCCGGAATTATTACGCCACGCAAAAGCGGTGGTGACAATTAACAGTACGGCGGGGATCTCTGCGCTGATTCATAACAAACCACTCAAAGTGATGGGCAATGCCCTGTACGACATCAAAGGCTTGACGTATAAAGGGCATTTGCACCAGTTCTGGCAGGCCGATTTTAAACCGGATATGAAACTGTTTAAGAAGTTTCGTGGGTATTTGTTGGTTAAGACGCAGGTTAATGGGGTTTATTATGGGGAGATGATTTTTAACAAGATAAAACTGGATAAATATTTTCAGAGCTTGTCGCGTCAAGTATGAAATATAATAATAAACAACACAAAACAATTATTAAAATGATGCCATTTTAATATTACAAATATAAACAACCCCCATCCACAAGCCAAGTTAAAAATCCAAGATGTAATTTTGTCATTATCTATAAATGATACAAGTATAATCTATACGCTAATCAATTATTTTTGTAGAAAATTTATTTTATTAGTATTCACACGAAAATATGACGAAGTTATTAGCATTACACATTTATAATCATCAAATATTGTTACTATCATCACTCCTCAATAAGTTTATCTAAAGGAATATAATATAATTGAGCAAATCTTTTTTTATGATCCCCAAGAGCAAACATGATAACCAATGATTTTGATTTGCGATCAATAGCTAAACCTTCAGGTTCCCAATGTTTTTCTTTGCCACTGTTAAGAGAATCTTTTTTCCCTACTGTTACATTATTAAACTTTCTTACAAGCTCTCCTTTTAACGTGTAAATATAGATTCTTTTGTTTTCTCTATTCCCTCCCCCACTCAACAAATATATATATTTATTATCAGCGGTAATGGCTTGCAATACATAATTATCATTGGTTAAACCTGCATCGATAAACCATTCTGTATTTTGTTCTGATGAAATATCACTCTCGATTCGAAAGTTAACTTCTTCACTATTATAGACTCTTAATAAGTCTCTACCATTCAACTTACTTCTTACTATTAAATATTTAGCATCTAAGGTTAAAACAGGCATTGTACTAACACGAGTATTATATGGTCTATCGAATACTTTTGTAAATTTCATATCATACGGAAACGTTTGCTGCTGATATTTAAAGTGCGTGATAAACCATCCCTTGTAACTAAATGCATCACCAGCCGAAGAAACTAAATACCCATTGCTATAATCAAAAGTTAAACCTTGATGACCGATAAAATCCGTAGGATTCTGAAAAGAACAAGCCGTAATTTTATTAGATTCGTCAACAAGCAAAAAATAATTTACAACTCCTTTTTCTGGTTTCCCTGTTACATGTAGTGTGTATAGACCATCAGTTTTATCATCAATCACAAGACCTTGAGTAACGTTATTCTTACCTTTCCCCAACCGATGTAGCTTTATTTTTTTAAATATATAATTATCATCTATAATAACATCTTTATCAGAAGTGATGCTTGCCTTAACATTAAAACACAACAATAACAACAACAAGAGATATAAATTCTTAATCGCATTCATAAAAAATAATCATCATCCTGACAACAAGAATATTTTAATATATTGACTCTAGGAGTTTTGTCTTTATTTTCTTATCTTCATACACATAATTACATAGCCATTGTATTCTCTCAGAATATGTTTTATGTTTTAACGTAGGCAGGGAATAAGATATCATGTAATCAATTATATCATTAGGGCATGATGGAATACTTGAATTACACACCACCTTATCAAATAAAATATTCTTATAAAACGGCAGCATTCTTTTGGGGATATGTATTCTTTCCGCCTTGTTTTCTTTTAGCACTACGCTACATGGAATTCTTCGAGAGTGAAACTGTACCTCCATAGCAGAAATATCAGTAATTGCAAATGAAACGCCGATATTTTCTACCTTTTTTTTTCTGCCTTTCCAAAAAACAAAATAATAATATTGTCGTACAAATCCATCCTCTACCAAGAAAACAGTTAAATTTGATCTCAAAAAAAAATCAATGCATTCATTCAAATAATATCGATACTTTGCATCTCTATGTCCTAAATTAGGATGAGGTTGTATAAAAATTTTTTTAATGTTATTTTTTTTACAGAATTTATCTATGTTTTTTGCGATAGACATACTAATCGAGCAATAATTTTCTTCCGGAACTCCACCCTCCCATGTAGGGGCATAGACAAGACTATGCGAATTTGATTCGTATTTAAAAATATTGCTACCGATAAAAGTATCGCCTAATTTTAGCACTTTCCCATTGTTGATATCGTACTGAGTGAATATACCTGATTTCAAATATCTATCAACTCCAACATCACCTGATGTAATTACATAGTCGTAGATTCTAATAATTGGTTTAACAGAGGCTAGCTTATGACTCTCGCCGTGAGTTACAAAAACATGGATAAGATCTCTATTGGCTACGACACGACAATTGGACTGTGCATTAAACAAATAAAATACAATCTTTCCCTTGATAAAGGATAGATCTGAATTTTTTTTAATAAACTTAAACGTTATATTATGTTTATTAAATACCTCGACAGCTAAATGTTCTATTTCCTTATAATATTTACAAAAAACACTAATACAATCCTTGTTATTAAATACTTGTGATTGAAAGTAACGAATAAGTTGCTCAAATGCACCTTTTATCTTTGTATCTATATATATATAATATAGGCTATTATTGGACATAATGTATGCCCCTTGTATTTATTGTCATATTAACATCTATTTATTTATGATATCTCACAGGGTTTAATATTTTATAAATGTTATTAACAAGACCAGCAGGTTTATCTTTAACAATTATAAAAACACAAACCAATAACTATTGGTGCAATTTATCTGGAGCAATGCTATTTAAAATCTTATTCTTAATAAAAAATGTAGTAAAATCTTGTAAAAAATAAATTTATAATGCTTTATGGAAAACCTAAATGAAATATACATTCATCCATTTTTTGTTAAGAATATTAAATTACAGATCGTTTATTAAAATAACTAAAACTCAAAAACAGTCATGTTATAAGTAAAACATTGATAATTACATGTTATATTAGGCCATGATAAATAAACATAATTTAAATAAGGTAGTAGCATAATGAAATTTATAGTACTAATCATTTTTGTTTACTTATTAACTTTAATGATTAATCATTTATGATTACTATCTGTAAAATGATTATTAGCCACTACCTGTGATATAGCGTTTGTTAATTGCCCACCGGTTAATTAACACCCGTATAATTCTCTATCAATTACAAATCATCTTCCATCTTTACGGATATCAACAATAAGCCCTGTTCTGTTTGAGCCTAACACTTTAAGGCTTGTAAGGGCAACATCTTTGGGGTCAAGAAGCAAGTCGCTTGGTTCAACGCCAAAATTCGATGTTCTCATCGGTGTTGCAGTTCTTTCTGGATTAATACAATTAACTTTTATGTTGTCTGAGGTCCATTCTTCTGCAATTGCTTGGGTAAAGTTTACAATTGCAGCCTTCGAAGATGAATAAAGAGCATAATAAGAACGTCCACGAGTATACGAACTTGATGTAAAATTCAATAGCATCCCTGAAGATTTTTTTAAATATTTTTTTGCAGCGATAGCTATATTAACAGCGCCAACATAATTAATGCCTATTAGAGAATTCACTTCATTAAATGTAAGTGCATCAATTGGTTTCTTTATCAAAACACCAGCTGTATTTATTATATAATCTATTGATCCCAACTTTTCATTAACATTATTAAGGAAGTGTTCTATATTCTCGATATTAGCAATATCAACATTATTGAAAGAACGACTTGCAACTTCAACATTTGCGCCTAATAAAATTGCCTCCTTTTGTATTTCCAATCCAATACCACTGTTCCCACCAAAGATGACAATATTTTTCCCTTTAATAAAACTTAAATCATCACCTGTAGAAAAAGATATTTTATTCGCTTCCTGGGTAATGACTCCAACTTATTGATAGTGTTTTATGTTCAGATAATGCCC
>CABFKO010007523.1:2312-13282 GCA_901766855.1 Panagrolaimus sp. ES5
TTTAAAGCGGGAACCCCACCTCAAACAAATTTTTTTTCAGGGACTCATTGGAGCTGCAAAAAGAATGCAGCTCCAATGAACATCCAATCGTGTCGAGACTATCAAGAAAAATCTAGAAAAATATTTGTTTGCGGTGGGTCTCCCCCTTTAAAGACGTAATAAATTAAATTTCAAATATATATCATTTGATCAACCAGAAAAAAATTAAACTTTTTTTTAGTAAATTGACGTTTTTTGATACAGTCACAAAACGGCTTTTTTTGAAACATCCTGTATTTTGGTTATATAAACACTTTTTGGTGCCCTATTTTCAAATTCGTGGAAGTTTTATTGCAATCGATACATTAATTATTGAGCAAAAAAAATAAACAAAAATATCAAAAATTTGGTATCTGTATCAACCGTGGTACAAAAAGTATTCATAAACATTTCAAAAACCAAATAGTTATCAAGACTTTCAGAACCAAGAAAAGGTGTTGATTCCTTTGAACATTTAATTACATAGTGACTACAACTTTGATGAACTTTTTTAATATTTAATTCTTTCGAAAGTTTAAAAATTTGAACAACACTTGAAGGTGAAAGATGTTTGACAAATAATCGTCAGCATGATCCAAAAGATTCTATATATGTATATTTAACCAGAATAAATACCGACCACTATAAAATGGATTCGAGAATTATCAGCAAATTTAGAGATTGATAAAATAACATCTAACTCAAACTTAAGAGATACGTCAGAACCAGTGTTGGCGGTTTTTCGGGTCTACGGTCCGGTTTTTCGGAGCGGTGCGGTCCGGTGCGGTAAGGTTTTTCGGTCCGCCTAAGACCGAGAAATTTCGGTCCGGTCTAAAATTTTTTCCTAATTTATTGCAGATATTTCTTTTGTGATGAAGCTTTGAAAAATTTAAAACAAAAATGTTAAATTTTTTTTAATAACATTCGAAAAATAATGGAAACGAGGGGCAAAATTTTGGACAGGTAGACCGAAAACCGAGATTTCGGGCCGGTCCGGTCCAACGAAAAAGTAGGGCGAAATGTCTTCGGTTCGGTCCGGTGCAACGAAACCGAAAATTTTCGGTAGGTGCCAACACTGGTCAGAACAATAACATAAAATTCATTAAAGCTTCAACGATTCCGAATGCAAAATCAGGAAAAATCGATATATTTTCAACAGATTCTTTCATTCCAGCCCCAAACATTGCAGTGAAAACTGGTGAAAAATCGATTAAAAGATGTTTCTGAACCTAAAAAAAACTAATCATTACAAAGATAATAAAAAGGCTTGCTTTAATTTCTATATCGCCAACAATTATTAAAAAATCACTGTCAGTATTCTTTTGAAAACACAGGGTTCTGCGCTTTTAAGCGAATCGCACATTTAAGTCTGAATCCAAATAAAATAGATTTTTATATTCTATATGATATTTAGAAGATATGCTATAATCACTTTTTTATCAAAATCAATAGTCTCCGTTTTTTCTCAATTTTTCTTATGCATTTTTTATTGATAGATAGAAGAAAATTTGCATTCCAAGTCGTTTTGCTCATTTCTTATTCTGTTGTGTTTTTTTGGATGTGATTTTACTTCTGACTTGTGCATTTTGTCAACTCACACTTCTCGGTTGCCATTTTTGTTTTTATTTTCAGGGATTCATAGTTGTTTGATAATAGTGAAAGAAACTTAGTTGATTAAAATTAATTAGTCAGTGAAAGATAGGAAATCAGAAAAGTTTGCTCAATGATTCGAACAAATAAAAGAGATGATGTTTTAAATTAGTATGAAAGTAGACTGGTTTTGTAAGAGATTTTGAAATCGTGAATCAAAATAGGTATGAAAATCTTTCAGGAGACAAAAATCACAATTAAATTTAGATCGCTTAGTCAGAAAAAGCAATAATGTTAATAAAAAGATTAACTACATTAAGAAAAGAATTCAATAGAAGCTGTTGGTTTTTTAATGATTGTTGCTGGTGTGATTGGCTCATCCAATCCATGGTGGTGGTGGATGATCTGGCCAGTAACCATCCATCCAGTCAACTTGATCGTATTCTGCTGATGATGAAGAAAATGATGGCAAGATTTCTGGCTCAGCTGAGCCATATCTTGCAACAAAATCATTATTTTGATGTTGCTGTGGTTGTTGTTGTTGCTGATGTGGTTGCTGTAAACCGTCACCATTGTTTTCATCAGGATCATGATAATCAAAATCTGAAAAATGATTTATTTTTGAATTTTCTGAGTTAACATTATAGAAATAGGAGATATCTTTTCATTAATAACCTTTAACTTCCATGAAAAAAAATTTATGCAGTCCTCTTTAGTTTTTTGTTTAACTTGCCTTCTTCACCCATTTCAATATCCTCATCAAATTCATCATCGACATCTTCTTCTTCATCTTCTTCTTCTTCATCACTATCTGAAGAAACAGATTCACCAACTCTTGCATCTTGATCATCCATAGATTCATCATTTGCATTTTGAATCTACAATTTAATAATTTTTTAGAATATAAAACAATTTTTAAAGTATTTTTAATGTAACTTACAAGCTTTTGAAGTTTATACTTGATAAGGCGTTCTTGTTCAGCAGTAAATTCTTTGCCATCTGCAACTACACGTTGCTTCCAATATTGACATGCTTCATCTGTTGATGCAAAATTTTTTGCAACAATTTCCATTTTCAATTTGCTAAAAACATATATTGTGGTATTAGATGTAAAAGAAGAATTTAGTTACTTTCGAAATTGTTCGGAAATTTTTTCATCTGCGGTCATTCTTTTACACTTTGCATGATGGCCATGTTCTGGGTCTTGTACAAATCTATTTCCAACAATAGGTCGTAATAATCCTTTATATTGCTTGCAGCTTCGGCATTTCGCTTCTTTTTCACCAACTTTATAAAAAGTAATAATTTGTTGTGATCTTGTTTGATAGTATAATAAAGATTCTTTTCCTCTGATTGACCACCCTATTTCAGCATAATAATCCTAAAAATATAATCCTATTTCTTATCAAACATCTTTTATAAGTAATATTCATTTTTGGGATTTTTGGGATTTTAAGAGTTTTTATTATTTATCTAAAATTTTGGTATGCCTTTTTTGATGTTTTGTTATACATACATATTTACGTTTTTTAAAAAATGATGTACACGAGGAATTCTCTGGAATAAAAGTGACACGAGAGGAATCAAAGTGTATGTCTCATTCTCTGAATTATAAAATTTTGAAAGAAAATGCAACTTTTTAATAGTGGACTCAAGAAAAATACAAATTCAAAGCAATTTTTAGATTTCGATAGGTGGAACATTACTCGCAATCTAATTATTTCAAAGAAAATAAAAACGAAAAAAATTTTTCGATTGTCAAATCAATATTTTTGACGCACTTTTGGACACGCTTTGCTTTATTATAGGCCAAAAACTATAAAACTATAAAAAACTTTAAATTATTAATTAATCAAAAAAATAATAAACATTTACTTTCGTTGATAATCTCTAACTTTTTTATTAAAGAAAAAAACTTCAATAACTTTTTTTGCAAGAATCTAAAAAGTTATTTGAGTCAAAAAAGTTGCGAAAGAATAACTCATTTTAACATCAAAAAAAACAAAAAGAAAAAAATGCACTTTTTAGTTTATTTTTGCATACACTGCAAAAAGTATGCAACGCACTCTATGGCGCCAAGTAAAAATCAATAACATATTTTTATATTTATGCAGTGAAGCTCAGACAAACAAAGATTATTAAAACCGTAAAAGTAAGTTCCATCAATTTAAACAAAAAAAAAACATGTTTGATACTGCGTATTTTACAAGAAAAATGCTTAAAAGATTTCAATTAAAATTTTGTCATTCAACGTTCTTTTTTACGAAAATGTTTCAAGTTTATTTTTGAGTTTTTTTATACCAGCACAAAATTAGCAATTTTAGATAGATTTCGATAAGTGGAACATTACTCGCAACTTTGATAAAAACTAATTATTGTTTTTTTGCACCCCTTTATCGAAAGCCGCTCTTCATCTTTTACCAATGATTACAATTTTAATTTCTAACTGGAAAATACACATTTTTTGATGCTTTGAAAAACATATTATAAATTACTTTTGCGTTATTTACGAATGTAAAATTTAAATGCCTTCATTTGCATTCGCTGCAATTTGCCTGCCCTTTGTGAAAAAAATATTTCCTTCAGCGCCTTAAGCCGGATGGCCAGATTTTTTAAAACAATTTTTTTTTGTTCATCTATTTTGCTCTTTTTTGTTATGCTTTTTTACCGTAATTCCAAAAAGGTTCTTCCATAAATTTGACTATAAAAAAAGTGTTTTGATATTTTTGAAATTCTGTAAACGTTTTTGAAAATAAAAATTTTTTAACTTTTTTACATTCTTTGCAATTTTTACAACTTTAGTTTACACAACTCAGTTTTTAAAGTATAATAACGCAGGGAAGAAGAAATAATGCAACTTTTTTTGTTTTTACTAATCTTCAGTACAAAGAGATTGAAAGACATTTCTTTGGCGCAAAAAAAGAAACAACACAATTTTTTTACAATCACTATCTGCGTTTTTTTAACAAAACTACATTTTTTGGCAGCTTTTATTTTAATACGTCATTTTGGGACTCTCAATCTTAAAAAAAAGGAAAAAGAAAAAAACTATAAAAAAAGATTGAAAAAATTTTCTTAAATTAATTTGAACAAAAAAAGCATAGAAAGTTGCGGTCATCCAAAAACAGATCAATGAGCTTTCAAAATTTTTGTACCGCCGAAGATTAAATGAAATGTGCTTCAATTGTTTGAACTTAAAGAAAATTTCGGCGGCAGGTAAAAAAAGGCAATTGCAATTGTAAAAAACAAAAAATACTTTTGAATCCAGAATCAAGAAGTTTGAATGATTTTCACTTTGCGTTTTTTGGCTGACCTCAAAAATTATGCTTAAGAAATGTTGGATATTCAACCCCCATTTTTTTTTTCGATTTTGCTCTTTTTGCAGCAAGATGGAATTTCCTAGTCGTCTGCAGTCCGTTTCTAGAATGTTTCGTCATGCAAAAAAATAAAGCAAAAAGGGAAGAAAAAAAAACAAAAACTTTGAAAAGCAAAAAAAAATGTTTTTAGAAAAAAAAGAAAAACAAAAAACATTTTCGACAAAAAAACTATCAAAAAAAAGAAAGAAAAGTGGAAACATAAAAAACGTTTTTTTTAAAGTTTGAAAGCATTAGAAAAGAAAAACAAAAAATTTTTTATATTTTTGGACTAATTATAACAAACGAGTAGAATAAAAACTTACTTGAGCCATCGATGAATTAGGATTGAATAAGCCCTGTGATGCACTAAATGATGAAATTTCTGGACGTGTATGTTGATTTTCTTGTTGTCGGGGGAATTCAAATGGATTCTAAAAGAATTTGATATTTAAAATTGGTATGTTTTTGTTTAATATAACTTGAATGATCAGACCACCGCCAAACATAAGTTGAAGATTGCTGCATTTCTTGGTTGAATTTTTGTCTTCATTACATTCGTTTGAAGCTTCAACAGAATTTTCATAAGCAGCAATATGAAGGGAAAGTGTGCTACTATTTTCAGATTCCGATTTCATCTTATTTTTCTTCAAATTTTCTGAATGTGATTTGGAAGACATGAAGTTTAGAAAATGGGGGCTCGACGGACGATTATAATGTGGTGTTGATGAATATTCTTTCCGCATATCAATCATTGTCAAATCGCTAAATTTTTTTTCATTGTTTGAAACAATTTGCTTTGAAAATTTATCAATTTTTGGGTAACGTCGATTTGGTGTCAAAATAAGATTTTTAAATTGATTCGATGAATCAAATCCACCCATATCAAACGCATTCTTAAGCTGTGAGGATAAGTATGACCAATTTAAAGCCATCCTAAAAATATGGATTTGTTAGTTTTTTTAATCTTTCGCAGATCATCAATGAGGATACAAATATCTTATGGAAAAAAGAAATGCAAAAAAAACAAGTTTTCGAACATTGATTTTTTTGTTAAATAAAAAAATACTGAATCAGAAAAATTAACATTTATGAAATGATTTATCGGTTGAAAAAATTTTAGTATAAAACAATACAGTACACGAGAATGCTTTTTTTAAGACGAGCATTTACATTTCGATTTGGACATGCTTTGGATTTTTTTTTAAATAAAAGAGATTTTGGTTTAGCCGAAAAAAAATGTTTTCAAAAAAATATAGCAACAACAAACTTTTGATTTTAGGGGGAAAAAGTATGCTGACAAAAAAATACGATTTTGTTCAACATCTTTTGGGTACAAAAGCTTAAAGTTGCTGATTTTTTGCTCCTTCAATGCCTTTGTTTTTGGATAACAGATTATTAAAAAGTTTAATTTAAATTTAGTGGAAAAAAACTAATGGGATGGCAAACAAGCATATTTAAAGAATTTTATATTTTTAGAACCAACAACCGTATCAAAAAGTGTTGCCGTAATATTTTTCCCGCATCTTGAAAATATTTTAAAAGTTAAGAAAAAACGTAATTTTAAAAGAACTAAAATAATCAACAAACTTTCACGAAATATTTTAAAAGTCAAAAATCAAAAAAGCAGCTTAAAAAATCACCGCAGGGAAGACACTTCTTCCGCTATAAAAACTTAAAAGGATGTATTTAAAAAAGTCATCATGACGCAACCATTCTAAAAACTTTAAAGAACGATATTTTGTTGTAAAGCTTGTTGCAATTCTTTGAAATATTTGTTTGCTTTATTAAAATATTTCAAACATCAAATAAAATCATTTTAAAACATAGGGAATGGAACAAAAAATCCAATTTATGGAGAAAAAGTACCAAATTATTTTTGCTAACTACAGTACTCCGATATTAAATCTGTGATAAGTTCGAATTCACTGCAGACATTTTTTATGAAATCTGTTTTTTAGTCACACTTCATAAACAAACAAAAAATTGTATCAATCGTAACTTGCCAAGTCAACCAAAAAAGTAAGAAGAAAAGATTTTTTTTTCAGACAATTGCATACGTTAAAAATAAAGCAGGAAAAAGGAAATTCTACTATAAATTTATCCATCCTAGAATCTGAGAAAAAGTGGCCGTTTTCGGATAAATTTCGATATTTCTTGCCCAAAATTTTGTATTATTTTTTTTATGAGTAATGAATGTTTCATGAATATGTTAATTTGTACTTTTTCGATATTTATATTTTGTTATGCTCTTTAAAAAATTTTGCTTTCGTCCAAAGCAATGCATTTTTTTGTTATCCCATAAAAGTTAAAAACCTCGGAGAAAAACAAAAATATTTCAAGCATGAAATTGACTTTTTTTGCTTTACTTTTTTTCTATAAAAAATGTATATTTATTTTTAAAGCAAAAATGTTTCGTGCCAAGGTTGCGTCATCTAATGTAAATCATCAACATGAATGCCGAACTTGCATTTCAACAATTGTTTGCGTTATTTCGCCGACATATCCTCGAGTCGAAGAATTTATTGATGATCTTATTGATATGAGAATTGGAATTATTAAAGCAAGTTTTTTTTCCATTCATCTTCGAATTTAAAAACATTGAATTTTCAGATGATTAAGAAAAAATTATCTGATTCCGAAGTGTATGAATGGCTTTTGGAAAAAGCTGATTCAAATTTTGGCGCACAATTTACAAATGGAATTTCAACAATTTTTCTTTTAAAAGACATAAATGCAATTGACAGAATTCATCGACTTCTGGAACAACATAATACTGTTTCACAAAAGTATTGATATATGTCATTAATTAAATTTGTTTAGAATGTTTTTTTAGAATTTATGGTAAAAAATGCCTTTATTCAAGCCCGGATATTATTGATGCTTTTCGTGATGCAAGAATTTTCTTTCCAAAAGGTACTGTACTTGTTGAAAACAGTTTTTAATAGATTCACAGTTTTAAAGTAACAAATAATTTACAGATATCAATGAATCGGAATTAATTGTGGAAGCTACACGAGCTTATGCAGCTTCACATTTAACAGAAGCTTTGGCATCTGAATTAGCTGCCCATCAAGTTGCAGAATTAAAAGGTCAAAAATGTATTCAATTATTATAATCAAACAATGTAAAACAAATTAATTTAATTTTAATATAATCCAAGCTGAATTTTTTTAATGTTTATCTTTGGACTACATAAAAAATAAATACTTCATAAACAGTATAAAACTGGAAAGTATAAAGATAAATAAAGAACATTTAAAATACATGCACAAAATAAAGCTTACTCTATTTTAGTATGCACGTAGCCCAAACATAAAAGTTCAGTCAAAAGCAATCACAAACTAGAAATAAAAAAAGTGCAACCATTTTAACTTCAAATTTGTGATCATTTATGACTAAAAATGTTTGGTCATAAATGATCACAAAATAAATTGTTTTGATTGACCCGACTACATCTCGATAAACAAAAAATATAAGACTATAAAAAGCAGCAGTTATTTATTCATCAATAAGTTAGTTGTCAAAACAAGGTACATTTTTCATTAAAGAGAAAATATGATTTTGTTTAAAATATTGTTGGTTACAACTTTGATTGCTTTTGGAAATGCGTATAAAATTGGGATATTTGTTCCAGGAATTTCATCATCTCAGGTAACAAAATATTATATCATTTTATCAACATATCAATAAAATTCCAGATAATCTTTAATCAACGAGTTGGTGATATTCTTTCTGATGCAGGACATAATGTAACATTTATAAATGTTGAAATGTTTGAATTTAAGAAAAATACAAAAATTGTTGCAAAACCTGGATCAGAAGTTTGGAACATTGATGCAAAATCTGATGTAATAGATTATGAAAAACTTTGGGAGAATCATGCTGAATTAGCATTTGCAGATGATTCAATTATTGGCATGTTTTTGTATCGACGACAACACATGGCACAAATGTCACAGAATTTGAAGCAAGCTTGTGAAAGTTAGTTAGTTTTTAACTTAAATGATCTTTGTTAAAAGCGAATATGTTTTAGGGCTTGTAAAAAATACAGAATTTATTGAACGATTGAAAGCAGCAAAATTTGATGTAATTTTTGCACATATGGCTGATTTTTGTCCAATTGGACTTCAACATGTTATTAAAGCTCCAACATGGGTTTGGGTTTCCTCTGGGCCTTTGTTGGATCATATGGCAAGCTTGGCAGGGCTTTCACTTCCAGCAAGTTATGCAGCTCGTAAGTTTTTTAGCAAATATATAAAATTTGCATAAACTTTATACTACCTCTGTTTAGCTGTACTTGCTGATTTGGGAGATACTTTAACTTTTTTTGAAAGATTCAAATCAATTCTTGGACATACAGTAACCCCATATGCAATTCGTGCCATGTCTGCGGATGCTGAAACTGAAACATTCCGAAAATATATTGATCCAAATTTTCCACATTTATTTGATCTTGCAAAAACTGCTCCCTTAATTTTTGTTAATACAAATGAACTCTATGATCTTCCTCGACCAACTTTGCATAAAATTATAAATATTGGTGGAATTGAAAAGCCATCTACCATATCCAAGCCACTTCCAGCAGAATATGCTGAAAAGATTGAAGCTGCCAAAAATGTTGTAGTTTTTACATTTGGTTCAATTGCAAATGCTTCAAAAATGCCAGAAAGTTGGAAAGATGCATTTATGGGAGCATTTGAGCAATTTCCAGACACACAATTCTTTGTAAGATTTGATGGAAGTAATTTAAAACCACCAAAAAATGTTCATTTAAGTAAATGGTTGCCACAAGTTGATTTACTTCGTATGTTTATTTATGCAAATTTTGTTTTGCATTAAATTCAACATTTTTAGAGCATCCAAAAACCAAAGCTTTTATCACTCATGGCGGATATAATGGTCTTCAAGAAGCTCTTGTTGCTGCAAAACCTCTTTTAGTTGTGCCGCTATTTGGAGATCAATTTAAAAATGCAAGAATCGCTGAAAAACATGGTTTTGGAATTACTCTAAAAAAATCTGAAATGTCAAAAGAAAAAGTGGCAGCAGCTTTGGAGGCACTTTTAAATGATCCAAAATACTCAAAAGCTGTCAAACAAATGAATGCAATGATTAAAAAGCAGCCGGTCGCCCCTGAAACTTTATTAATTCGATGGACAGAATTTGTTGCAGAATTTAAAAATTTGAATAATTTAAGACCCGTTGGAGCTTCTTTGGATACAATTACCTATTATAATATTGACGTTTATGCGACTGTTTTGACAGTTTTCTCATTTGTTTTATTTGTTTTGTACAAAATTTTCGCTTTTTTTATCTTTAAAATTGCTCGTTTACTTGGTCTTAGAAAAGAAAAAACTGAATAAATATTTGACTTTCTCCGCTCTTTTTCTACATCAAAGAAAAAAAGATGTGTTTATTTTTCTTGGGTCCTATCCCATAGCTTCCGTGGCGCAATCGGCTAGCGCGCACGGCTGTTACGTTTAACGCAGAAACCGTGAGGTTGGTGGTTCAAGCCCACCCGGGAGCGATTACCTTTTTTTGCTTTTAAAGAATCATTATTTTAAAAAAACATCTATTTTTTCGGTTTTTCAAATTAGCAGTTGTTAAAAAGAGTGCTTTTTTGCTGCATTTTCTTCCCATCTCACGGCGGAATGCTCGAACTTTTGTTAGAACATTTTTATTTTATTTTTTTCTAGTTTTCCAAAAATAATTCAGTATATAAAATCGAAAAATTTATTTATTTTTTAAAACAATTTTTATAATTTAGTATATCTTTATTTGGAAGAAAAATGTTAACATTAAAAATGAATTAAATAAAGGCATGGCAAAAGTAAGAAAGACAATTAAGAGATTTTAGGGTTTTTTTTTCTTGTCTAAAACTAAAAGTTAAAAAAAGGATAATTAAAAAAATATTAATAAATTACCATTAAACAAAACAATTTACAATAAAATTCATAAATTATACAACTATAAATATTAAATATAAATGTACGATAGAAAAATCCTTGA
>CABFKO010007534.1:0-13278 GCA_901766855.1 Panagrolaimus sp. ES5
GAACGGCGAATTAGCCTCCAAACTTAAAATTTTATTTTTTCAGAATCCGAAAAAACACCAAAAAAGTTCGATTCTTACAAAAAATCGCTTTTAAAAAAAATCAAAGAATAAAAATCCCTATTTTTCATATATTCATAGCAAAATGTATGCCGGTAGTTTTGTTTACCTTTCGACTTTACATCTTTTTTCCAAAAACAGCAATTCTAAATGTTTAAAAAATTCTTGCATTTTTTTAAATCTTTCACTTTCACTTTAAATGCCTACAAAATTAAAACAAACAAAGATATTTGTTGATGTTTTAACGACCTTTTTAAATAAAAAAATTTAAACAGCTCAATATTCAGTTTTCAACAATGAGGACCTTGAAAATACTTGTTTGGTGTTCTTTCACTTATCGAAAAAATTCCTCCTTAACATTGTTTTAGTTTGTTTTAGAAACAGCTTTGGAATATTTTTTTTTCTTTTAAAACTACTGTTTATTATTAAATTTTCTTGTTTTAGCCGTGTTTTACTGAATTCTGTTTTAAAAATTTTTAAGCATTTTATAAAAAGCAATTTCATATTTCTCTAGAATACCACCGCATCTTGTCATACCAAATTCTTTAAGTGAAAACAATAATTTTATTGATATTAGTGAAAACACTGATCCAATTTTATTAATTAAATCAACAAATAATAGTACATCAAATTTATCAGGAGCTTCAACGATGGCTGCGTCAGAAAACGAAAAAGGAAATGGAAGTCATTCTTCCATTGAAACGAAAACTTCATCTTCTCCTTCATGGATTGATAATCCAATAGCAAAGTGAGCTATAATTGATTAAAATTAACATTAAAAATTAATTTTCAAAAAACTTTATTAAGTATTTTTCAGATATTATCTTTTACAATTATTAACAGTATTTTACTTGGTTATTTTGGTGATTTATGGAATTGTCTTAGAATTATCTGGTTGGATTATTGATAAAAAAGATAAAGAAAATCTTGATCGTATTGAAACAAATTCTTTCATATTTAATTTATATCTATATATTTTTTCGTTCATATTTTTTATGTATTGTTATTTAATGTTTTTTTCAAAAAAACAAAGAACAAAAATTATTTGGAAAATAGTTCAGCACAGATTATTTAGAACACCCTTGGAAGTTGACTTTTCGAATGGACAAAAACACGTTGAATCGTTGCCCGTTGTTGGAAGCTTTTACTTAAGATGCGGAGCTTTGAGTGAGTTTAATAATGAACAATTTCTATAAAAACTACAGTATATTTTTTTTTAGTTTTTGCAATTATTTCATGTTTGTATTATATATTTTCTGAACATTGGGGTGTTTTTACTTCAGTCGATATTTGTGCAATTATTTTTACAATTTTTCAGACACATTTATTATTTTTTAGTTCTACAGTATGTTATTCACGTCAAATAAAAATAATAAAATTTTTTTAGATGTTTGATGAAAAATTTTATATAATTTCATGTTTCGGTACCATGCATCTTGTAGCAGTAAATTTAATTACATGGGTTCAATTTTTATTTGCAAAAAATCAATCAACAGAAAAAAGTATTTCGTGCGTTTATTTTTTTTAGAAAATTTAAAACAGTAATATTTTGCAGAAAATATTTCAAAAATAAAAAGAATGTAACTGAAAAGATAATTGCTGGAATGTCAACAACAAATATCAGTTTAATTTCAAGTGAAGAAGCAATAGATGTTGTCAAAAAAAGTATATCATCGGATAATGGAAGTCGTATTCCATATTTTCCAGAATGTAAAAGATTGGAATGTGTTTTTGGTATGTAAACCCTGAAATATTAAAATAAAACAAATTCTATATCATTTTTATGCATGAACCAGGTCACAGTAGTTATGCGAAATTACTCTTTTTTCAACATTTTATGAATTTGAATTTTATGATTTGATGATAAACTTTAAAGAACAAATTTTTAGGAAGTTTTACGAAAGTTTTTTACACGGCTGTTGTTGAATATTCCCTGATTGCAGCCGTTGTAATGTTTATTGTTTGGCACAATCTTGGCAGAAAAAAAAGTAAACAAATCAGCGGTCATTTAACTCAAACAAAAAGTCCACCATTTCCACTCAGAAAATTGCTTTTTGGTAAATTTATTTATCATTCATTTTCTAAAAACTTCAAACAATTTTAATTTTGAGGTCTTTTTTGGGGACTTTTATTTGTAATTGGAACAGCCACTTCAATGATATTTTTCTATGTAAATTGGCATCAAAATGAACACATGCAAGCAGCCTATAATTTTAATATTACTGATATTGTTCAAAATGGAATTGGGATTTTTGCTTGTATTTTTGCATTCTGGCGTCTTCGATTACTTGATTTTACACACCACAATTCGCATGATCCACATCATGATATTCATGCAAATCAAGTTTGTCTTTATTTGAATATTTAAAAGAAAAAAAACTGTAACATTTAGGAATTGCTGGATATGATTTTATTGGCGATTGGAATTATTGGTGAACTTGGCTTTTCAATTTCTGGTTTAGCGGTAGGAGTTTTTTTGATTAAATATTGTTATTCAAATTGTTTTTTCAAAATCAAAAACCAAAGTTGTGATAATTGAAAAATTAAATTGTATTAGAAGATTTTTGCAGGGTATTTGTTCAAACAAAGCTTGGAATTCTTTAACAATTTTATTGACCATAGCTCGAGTGCTTCGAATAATTCAATCAGTTTCCCAAACATTTTTAATTGCATTTTCTTCAAAATTAAAATCCACGGATCCCGAGAGACATCCAGGCCGACAAACAATTACATTTTTAATTCTTCTAAATATTTCAATGTTTATTTATCACTGGTTCATCTCGGATAAAGCTGGAACATACGAAGGTGTTATCAGTGTATATGGTGAAGAATCATGGGCATTTTTTGTTAGCATTTTTAGTCCTTTAACTGTTTTCTTTCGTTTTCATAGTTCTGTTTGTTTTGTGGAAATTTGGAAACATACTTATGCAAAAATTCAATAATAAATTTTTTTAAAATTTGAATTTAAAAATAGAATTAAACTTGCATAAAAAACCTCTACATAACTTAAAAACATCTATGTGAGCCTTTTTTGGTCTTCCCCATTTGATACATCATTGGTTTTAAAAAACATATAACTTTTCCGAAACACTTTGCAAAACTAAAGTAGAAACTGAAAAGGGGGTGTTTCATGCAACTGTGTTGTCGGTTATCCAAATTTCTTCGGGTTTATGGTGTCGGCTTTTGCAAAAAGAGAGTTTTTTGCTATTCAAAAATAGCAAATATGTATATGTTATTGAATCAAAGCTTTTTTTTGATCACACATTAAAAATTACAAACTCATATTTTACAAGATAAAGCAACAAAGAATTTAAACATTTCTAACTGTTTACCGTAGCCAAAATAATAATATAAATTTTTTATATAACAGATATAAAAAAACACAATTCACAAAAAAATCAAAGATTAACAACAACAGAATACTTTTCATCAATAAATGCAAGAATTAAAGTTAAAACAACTTTTTCATCTTCCCAGTTTCCATATTTCTTTAATTCTCCGTTTTCATAGATGCCAATCCGGCATGATAAAAATTTTGCAATAAATTCATTTTGTTGGTCGGTTACGGTAGCATTGATGAAGATTTGATCAACTTCAGCATTTGATCTTGTACCTTAAAATTACCGATATCATTAAACAATTTTAAATTTGAGTAACACAAACCTGATGCAATTAATTCTTCACGAAAAGCAGTCAAAATTGTGTCTTGAATTGAATAACATTTTGTAATTTCACCAGTAAAAAATAATGATAAAGAAATAAAAATATTTGATGATTTAAATTTATGTGTTTCAATAATATCAGAAGAGACAGGAACATTTTCAAAAGCAATATCTCCCCAGAATTTATATGCGTCACGATGATAATCAATTTTGAGTTTTTCACAAACTTCTTTAAGAATCGAAGCTGATGGAAGATCAAATGAATAATTTTCTCTAATAATAGTTGTCTCAATTTTTGGCCTAAAAATAAACTTACATAACATTGTACACAACCATAACAGTATATAAGAAAAACTTACTTTTTTGCAACAGGTTCATCAATTATTTTACAGTCTTCACCTTCCGTAAGTTCTCTTTTAACACTTGATCTAGCAGCAGTAGATTCTGAAGCAGGATTAACCAAAGAAGATAATTGTTGTGATGAATTTGAATCAATGCTTGTTGAAGTATTTTCATTAGCATTTGAGTTAACAAAGGATTCATGTGCAACTTCTAAACCAGATGGTTCTTGCACCAATAATGATGCATCGGTATTTTGTGTTGTATCATCACTACAACATAAAAATATATAAATTAATATGGTACTGTTGAAAAAAGCTTACGTAACAGACAGTTCAAGAGTTGATACATTTTCCATATCAGTTGCTGTTGATAAAGTTGAATCATTGAGCATCGAAGATGATAAAGATATATTTGAATCATTACTATAAAAATATACACAAAATACAAAAAATTATTAATAAAAAAACTCACTTTAAAGATTTCTTATTAAAACGTGCAGCTAATAAATGAGCTTCTTTAGTTTTTCCTTGCTTCAAAAATTCCTGAATTTCCATAACAAATGAATAATCTTTTGATGCACATAATTTGGTGTGATGACTTGTAACAAATACAATACCATATTTAATTTTGAGATATGATTTGCATTTGTAGTTTTTCGAGACATTGTTTGAACAAAACCAAGATATTCCAGATTTTGAAAAAATTTTAACTTTAGTTTTATCTTCTTTTTCTTTGACGATAAGATGATGATCCTTTTTTAAAGCATGTGATAATCCATATTCATAATCAGCAAGTTTAACAGGTCGATAAGTTTTTAAAAGTTCTAAAATTTCAGATTTGATTGCTTCTGGATTGCTAATATCTTCTTTGGAATATTCTGGTAAAGATTGAATAATTTCATCAAATAATTTTTGACATTTTTCTGCAGTTGCTCCAGCCATTTCAGAACCCTAAAAAATACATAAAATAAGCTAAAAATCAAGGTTTTAAACAAAAAAAAATATAGTGTATAAACACAATTGGTGTGCGTTGTTCAGCATAACCACTTTCTCACGACCTGTCAAAAGGAAAAAAGTGTAGACAAAAAAAAAGAAGAGCGCCACAAATTTTTAAATAAAAATTTTTATACTATAAAAAAGTGTATTGATCGATGCATTTTTTTCTTCAATTTTTGTGGCAAAAAAAATAAGAGTAGTGATGAAAAAAAATTGATGCATATACTCTCGTAATTGTATGTTTATAAACGTCAGGAGATGTATCAAAAAAGAATATGTTAGTTGTTGATAGGATAATGGATATATCGATATCTGTATTTTTTTGTTTGATAAAAAAATTTGATCGATTTAAATAAATTCTTTTGGCATTGCTTGTAAAAAATAGAGAAAATATACTTTAAATTACCGGATTTTCATTGACCAAAATTATCGAATATTAATATCGCAGAACTTATTTACTGACTTCTTAAAAATTAAACTTCTTTCTTTTGCATTGCAAAAAAATGAGAAAAAAAATTTACAAAATAAACTAAATCGAAAGAATGTGGTAGCAAAAGAATTTTTGTATTTTTCAATTTTTTAAAAAATTATAAAACATGGAATTCATATTCCAATTTTCGGAAATAAATGACGAATAAGATAAAAAATACAAATTTAAAACTATAAAATAATATAAAAATTTAATCATATGTCTCCGACTCAAACATTCTCACACAGTGTCAATAGAATTATTAAAACCCTAGAATTAAAACTGCAATAGTTTTTTTTTGGATTTTTATAACTGAAAATGTTGGTGTATTTTTTTCTTTTCTCGTTAATTTTAAACATAGAAACTGCTCCAGTTTTAAATAATAGTGAGTTTTTATAAAAAAATAAAAGTAGTTCAGCTTCTTTTTTTGCAGACTCTACATTTAGATATTCAATAATTAAACCATCAAAAACCGTCTCACAAAATGATACACAGTTAGTTTAACCTTGAGGTTATTAGTATTGTTTGAACAAAAAATATGTTTTTCAGAACAGCATTTTATTATGCTTTTGATCAATTAACTACAGTATTATTAAACAGTTTTAATCAGCAAGTATTCAATGTTACTGGAATCGGGCCAATTGAAATAAAAATTTATTTTCAACCAATCGATAGTTCAAATGGTTTAGGAAATGTTATTAGTCGATCAACAAATGACAGCATTTATTTTGATGATAATGAAAATTGGAAAAAATATAATTCTGGAGAAAACGTTGATCCTGAACAATTCGATATTACTTGGGGTGCAATGCATGAAATGAGAAATATTTTTCAAATTTTTAATTTTACCAATCTAGGTTTTATTTCGTTGTCAAGCAATTATTCAGATGTAAATGGAAATTATTTTCTTCCAAAATATTCATTGTAAAATTTTAATTTTGATATAACTAAAATTTTAATAAATTTTGTTTCTTTTTAATTTTTTGTTAACAAAAGGGATTTCGTGTAAAAATTAGCTGACGAAAATACTGCTTACATACGTTTCACACGTTTGTACAAAAATACAAAAACATCTGGAATATTTTAAAATAAAGCTGTTTTTTACCTATCTTTTGCAAAAAAGTTTTTAGGAACCCTCAAAACCAATATTTTAAAACAATTTTTTTAGTTATGATTGTAAAACTAACAACGACACAATTGCTGAAGAAATTGCTTTACATTACATACAGCAATAAAACTGTAAAGGCTAAACAATAAACTATGTTTCTTTTTTTCTTTTTTGTTTGTTATATGTTTTTTTCTTCCATTTTTCTTACAAAACAGTTGATGCTTGGAACGCGTTCCCAAAAAATCTTTAAAACTTTCACTAAAACTACAAAATAATAGCTCACGTCTTGAAAAACAAAATCTGACAGAATAAAAAAACTAAAATTAAAACATAAAAATGAAGTTTGATCTTTTATCAATTTCAATGGACAAAAGCATGATTCCATTGTTACTGATAACTGTTATTGAATACTTTTTCGGTTTCAATGCTAAATAAATAAGCTGCTCAAATTTAACTTTTATTCAATTAAAAAAATTGTTGTTTGTCATATAATGAAGCAATCTGTTATAATCATCTTTTTTGTGTTAATTAAAGGTATGTGAAAAACTTGATCAACTAAAATCATAGCAAAAGTTACAACGCTTAGCTTGTTTCGCTGAATCTAAGGTTGTTGAAGGTCCGGGATCCGAAACAATTCCAAATCAACCAAAATTCACCAATGTGGAATGCTTTTATTGTGGTGTTGCAAGTAAATACATCGGCGGATTATCCCCTTCCTTCCCAACATTTTATCCATTTAATCAAAATTTTCAAAATTATTTGGATACTATAGTAATTTTATCATTCTTGGCCTAAAAATTAAAATGATTAATTTTAAGGCCTCACTTGTATGTGATCAATATGGTACAGATGATGCAAAACACTGTGATATAACTGCAAGATATATTGCTCTCACGGTTTATGCAAATTGGGTTGGAGATGGTACATCTTTAACTGATTCAGCAAAAACAATGATTGAATGGGCAAATAATTTTTTTATGCCACTTTGTGAAGGAAATGAAGAGCTTGATCCTTTGTGTCTTACGCTAGATGTACTTAGTTTATCCCTTTCATTTTGTAAAGAAGGAATTGTAACTTCTGTAGCTTGCCCAGCAGAGCTTACATCTTGTGAAGTTTGTGCTCATTATTTTCAATGTAGCAAAAGTGCTTATTGTTAACCTTTATATAAATTTTTTGTTTATTTAATTAAATAAAATCAAAGTTCAGAGAAAAATTAAAAATATGTTAAAATCATTCAAAAGAAACTCCAATTGATAAAAAAAAATTCAGTGAAAAAAAACAAATTTAAGTTGAAATAGATTGTAATATTTTTGTTTCTCATCCTTCAAATACAAAAAAGTTAGACAATAAGAAAACGGTTATAAGATTTATTCCGCATAAAATAAATCTACTTCTTTCCGAGATCCATTGAATCTCGCTTTTTCATTCGGCATCTGATTTAGCTTTTCAATAAATGCATCAATTATATTTTTGTTTTTTTCTGAGACGTTACAAAAAAAGAGTTCAAATTTGGTTTTTTTGTGACTCTAAAAAACAAAACTAAATAGTTAAAAATACATTGTGATATTAAGGGATTTTCCAGATCTGACGTCAGCACTTTTAAGAATGGGTGGGGTAAAGCGAAATCTGATGCGGATTTGAAGTGCGGCAGGAGATCAAAGGTGCCCAGTCACTCTGGCGATATGGGTGACTGGGCTCCAGAATTCTGGATTTTTATGCTGACGTCACATCTGGATAGTCCATTATTTAAATTATTGATAATAATAAACCTACTTCAAAAAATGGAACAAAATCCCCGAAATCAAAAATTTCTGGGATTTCATTTAATAAAAATTGTTCAAGATTTTCAAGATTTTTTAATTGAGCAATTTTTTTCATGGATTCTGATGAAATTGTGATGAAATTATCTCCGAACTCACTAAAACATTAATGTTATCGATTAAAAAATATAATTAAAAAACATACTATTTAAATGTTTTAAGATTTTTAAGATTTTCAAGAATTGTTTCAAGCATAACTGGAGTTCCATCAGCATATCTGATTTGAACATATCTGAATTCCAAATTTTTTACCGACATCGATAAAAACAAAAAATCTTTAAATGATATTTCCTGCTCTTCTAAATGCAATGAATAAGCATCACAACGATATATTTTTGGAATAATCTCTTTAACTTCCGTTTCTTCATAACATCGTACCCGATTTTGTATCCATAGTTTACAAGGAAAATTTTCCAAGTCAATACGGGGAGCATCGAAACCACTCCAACCTGCACCAAGAGCCCAAACTTCCCAGTTATAATCATGATTTTGTACAAAATGTGCAACAATAATATGATTTTTGTAATAAAAAAATTTGCAACAATTTATCAATTTGTAGTAAGCGATTGGCATTGTTGGATTTTCAGTGATATATTTAATTATTGGATTTGGAAGTGAAAACTCTTGTGGAAACGGAGGAGCAACTTTTTTTGAATAAAAAGTTTCATCATCTTCCATTTTTTAATTTCTGGAATTATAAACAAACTTTTAATTTATAAATAAACATCAGCAATAAAGAGATGATCGTGCAGCTTCTCTTCTGTCAGTGCAAATGCCACAAAACAAATTTATGCAGGCCAAAAAAATTTGTTTAAAATGAAAAACACTTGAAATTATTAAAATCCTTAAAGAAGGCACTTGAATTTGAAGTGCCATTGTTTTTCAATAAAATTTGAATCCCCATAATAAAAAAATATACTAATGAAAACATTTTTAAGTGATTAATCTTTAAAGGCATAATTAATAAACTGAATTGTTTTGACAAAATTAAAAGTAAGAATTTTGCTTATATTTTCGAGTCATCGAAATTGTATTTCTTGAATGCAAAAAAATATTAGTGATTGTTTTCTAAGCCATTAAATGAAGTAAATTTTTATTTTAAAATTATAAAAATTGAAAAGTTTTTTTAAAGCAAGAAAAAACAAGTCAATAATAACGCAAGCACAAATTCCCAATGAATATTAAAATTAAAAAACAAATTTATTAAGCTCCAACAAATTGTTTTTTAGATTCTTTAGATTTTTCCCAATGAATATAGCAAATTGTAAAATCACTGCCACTAACAAAACCACCATTTTGTGCGTCAATCATTAAAATTGTAAAGCGTGCATCAGGTGATAAAAAATTAAGAAATTCTTCGACTTGTTCTTCGTTATTCTTAAATTGAAGCCGTGCTCGAATCATTCGTTTTGCATACACTTTTGAATTCCAAATTTTCCAAATCCATGAAAACAAATTCCAAACATTGACAAAAAATAAAGCAGCAAAAATAATCCAAGTAAAAAGGAATATTTTTTCAATGTAATTATTTGCGGCTAAAAAACATTGAAATTGTTCATATTTAATTTTATCAAATGTTTCAGAAGCATATTGTCGAGTTGAAATTTCACAAGTTGTTATACGTGGAAATGCTCCAGATTCTCGCCAATTAACTCCAGCAAGAATTTTCCAATAAGTTTTGTATCCAAACGGATCATGAAGATTATCAGAGATTAAAAAACAAAGTAAACGAAGCTAAAAATATTTAAATTTTAACTATTTTGAAGGAAAGTGAAACGCTTACAGCAAAAACAACATTAAAAATATGCCAAAATTTTACAAAAAAATAGCTTACAACCATATATCTATCAGCAATATATCGATCGAAAAATCTGAAATTATCATTTTCAAATAAAAAAGTTTAAGTTAAAAACAACTAATTTACCTGTTAATAAATCCAAAACCAAAATGAGCAGGGAGAAAAGATGGATTTCTTAATGATACATCTTCAAATCTTGCAATACTTTTAGAATGGTTATAACTGTGAAAATCCATTGAAGATTCACAAACATCTTTAAAACGCAAATCTAAAAAAAACATGTTATTAAAAATTACTGTAACTTTACTGTAAATTTTGTTACAAAAACTCTTAATTAAAAACCTTTTCAGCCACCTTTAAATTTTTTAAACAAAAAAGTTTCAAAAACCAAAAAAGTCATACACACTGTTATAAAAAGCTACGAAAAAAAGCCCTTGCTATGCTTTTTGAAAAGAAAAAATGAGAATTTTTTTGTATTTTTTTTTAATTTTTCGTGGCTAAAACTTTGACCAAGATTTTGAATATATAAAAAACTTACATGATGTTGAACTAATTGAAGACCAAAAAACTCGAGGCAAATGAAAAATGAGAGCAATGAAAAGAAAAATGAATGGAGCCCACTAAAAAAATTATTAATTCTTTATGTTTTTACTTTATTAATTTTTTAAAACATACTTGATAAGATGACACTTTTTTGCTTTTTTCCAAATGAGAATAATGTGGCAAAGTAGCATTTGGATCAACAAAATATGAGCCTTCAATAAAGCATAAATCTTCAGCATATTGTTTCCATGAAGGTCTCCAAGTTGCTTTTGGAACGCACTGAATTGAATTAGAGCCATATTCGCTTGCAAATAATAAAAAGCCAACAGCCAAAGCAAAAATGCAGACAAGACGAGTATTTAAATTATCAACTTCATCATGATCATGATGGGGGCGCTTTAAAAATTTTAAAAAATCCAGTAAAATTGCCATTTTTTTTTTAAAAGCAGCAAACTTTCAACTGAATTTTGAAGAGAAACACAAAATGAATTTGTAAATAAAAGAAAATAGCGATGCAAAAAAAGCGCCGCAGATGATTTAAAAAGGCGGCGTTGAATCAAAAAATGTTTTGGACTTTTTTCTTTTGACGTTGTAAAATGCGCATATTTGTAGTGTGCAGACATACGACTGAACCGATGACGGAAAAGTAAATGTTTGTAAAACAACCAAAAAATGGCACGGCCGTTTCTAAAATATTTTAGTAGACGCTTGTTTTTTTCACGATTACGAAATAAATGGCGATAACATCTGCGTTATTGTTTCTGCTAAGCGATGGAAAAAGTTCTTAATAACAAACATCATATTATAAATTGAATAATGTTATATAAATGCAACATTGTTTTTAATAATGTTTTATTAATAAGCAGATTTTTTTTCAAAAATAAAAAACTTGAGGATACTTTTCTGTAACAACGTAAATTATTGTTATTCTTCAGATACCAAAAAAAATAAAATTTTTTACTGCTATGAAAAAAATTCTTTGTTAAACTGAAATAATAAACTAAACCATCACATGTTTACTTTCACTTACAATGGAGTCAGTTACAAAAATAAACTAAAAACTAAAAGAAATGAAGTATGTTCAAATTACGATAAAAAAGTACCCTTTTGAATTTAGTAAAAAATCTTAATGCTAGCCCTCTCAAGCGTTGACAAAAAGTGAACAGCGCATTGACAATGGTGACAACGCGTTGTTTTTTTAAATTTTTTTCTGGTAGTATTTAGGGATCCCTAAATATTATTAAAATGTATTTTTTTTCTCAGAAAACAAATTTTAGAATATTCCAACGCATTGCCTGTATTGGCAGCGTACTGTCATTTATTGTCAACGCGTTGCCAGCCCTGTCAGCGCGCTGACAGGCCCTGACAGTGCGTTGTCATAGTGCCAAATGAATTGAAAAGGGTTTATTTACTTTTTGTCAACGCTTGAGAGGGCTACTTAATGCCCAATGATGATAAAAAATGCAACGGATGGGTGTTAAAAAGATTCAATTGTTTCAATCAAAAACATTGCTTCATCGAAATCACTGTAATGTTTGTACATTAAATAAACCGATGAACCATGAAATGTAACAAAATCCCCAGTTTTATTGATACTAAAAATACTTTTATTATTTAGCAATGCCAAAATTGATTTAAAAGAGAGAAGACACATTTCTAACAAATTTTTAACTAACAGCAAATATCGAAAATCAGCAAAAGCAATTGCTCTTTTTTGTTCACATTTTTTCATCCATTGTTTACTTTTTATTCCTCGCCTACAAAAATAAAAAACGATAAAAGAATAATAGCTTTGCTTTTGACAGTATTGTTGCGACTACGACTCTGGAGTCGGTGCATCGGAAAGATCAAAGAAAAAAATACCGCTAAAGTCGGAATCGAAAAAAATTCTCGGGTAAAATACTAGCTTTTGCCTGAATTTTATTAATTCTTACAATCAAAAATTTGTTAGAAAAGTGAAATTCCTTTTAATACTAATAATTATATCCCCTCGAAAAATAAAGAATAATTTTTAAGTTCGTGGAATTTTAACTAATACAATAAAAACTTACTATATGTTTTGGTAGGATTTAAAAGTTGGAAATAAAATGAGTTTTGATTTGACATGTTATAATACAGCGCTGTAAATTTTAGTGTCCATTTTTTGAATATGTATACGTATACATTTGCATAGGCGAATTATCGTCCAACTGAAATGAATTTCCAAAATCTGTTGTACTTATTAATGAATGATATGGAAATTCTAAATGTGGATTAGGATTTGACTCAAATGTGTCAAGTTTAACAAATATAGCTGAATTTTTTGGAATTTCAATAATATATGAACGAGAAAATATTCCAATATTTTGCCATTTTTTTGAAGTTAAAGAACTAAAATTTTATTAATTTTTAATTCTAAATATCCTGTATTGATTTAAAATATTTACTTATATTCAACCAGCCCTCCTAACGGAGGGCTGTGTTAGTAATCATAAATTTACAGAT
>CABFKO010007545.1:0-11399 GCA_901766855.1 Panagrolaimus sp. ES5
CAGAGCAAGAAAAATAAATATAAAGCAAATTTTATAGTTATGTTTGTAAGCAATTTATTTTACATAAATCAAAGGTGGCCGCCCCGGAGGGGCGGAGCACCCCTAGTTTAACAAAAATCGAAATAAACAGTTCAATGTACAAAAAATGTATTGATAATGGTGATAAAAATTATTAAGAACAGCAGAGTTTTTTATTGATCGAGAAGTTTTTGAATTTTTTATTATAAAAAACAAGACACAAAATTACATCATATGCAGATGAGATTAAAATTTACAACAATTTTTTATTTCTTTTATGTAAATTGGAAAATAAATTTTTCAGTCTTTATTGGCCCTAATAAATATAACGGTAAAAAGTATAATGAAACAACAAAAAACATTCCAGGTCACTTGAATAAAAATAATTCCTTTAAAAACCAGATTAATTTCATCGTATCCTTTTTAAATTTCCATTGCGATAATCCTGAATATCCATATTCAAGATATGTGATTTTATAACTCTCTAGGTGAAACTTTTATGCATAAAATTTGATGAAAAATTAAGCATATGCTGGCTCATAAACATGCTTCGTTGTTTTGACAAGAAAATCAATGAATAAAAAAAGTTATTAAGAAAAGTACTATCAATAAACAAAGGTGGACAAACGCGGCGCGCGCAAGACGCGTAAAAAAACGCGAGCGCAAAAAATAACGTGTTGCTTTATTCTGTAATAAAGATTAAAAAATTTAACTGCTGTTTCACACTTATTATTTAGTGGCTTTTATATGATTTTATGTAAAAAAAATTGGCTAAATAATTATTTGCTGAAAAAATAATGAACATCGCGTTTTTTTTCGCGTTGTCTTTGCGCAATTATTCGCGACTATCGCACGTGGACGCGGACGCAAAAGACAAAAAAAAGACCGTTCGCGTTGCGCGTGTTGTTTACGCGACGCGTTTGCTTATCTCTGTCAATAAATTAAAAAAAGCTTTAGTTTATATTTTCATGAAGTTACCTTTGAATATGCGGGAATTCTCTAACACCAAAAGTGCTCTGAGAAATATCTATGCAATGGGCACATGTCCATTGCACGTTTACCGCCTCCATATATTGCAGTGAAGAATATTATTCACAAAGAAATATGCCAAAAAATGCAGCTGCTTTTTCGCAAGTAAAATATCGTTGACAATGTTTGACAAAACATCTGTCATATATCAAACCAAGCCAAGCTCAAAGTTTTTTTGAAATGCCACAGTAAAAATTAAAAATTAAAATGTGTTAAATTTTTTCTTCTTATTTACAACTTAAAAATAACGTTTGAATCAACACCGTGGCATTATTTAGAGATATGCCAGAGAAGGTTTTATTTAATGCCAGCGAAGTTTATGACCCGAATTTTGCTGCATTTTTTTCTATAATTGTCAAAATTATTTGTACCATTGCCATTTCCCTTACGGTATTACTAACATATATAATAACAACAAAAACTCCAATATTTATGTCAAATTTAAAAATATATTTAATTCCGTATTGCATTTATTCGTTGCTTATTGAATTGGTTTGGCTAATTTATACTCCAATAATGTTACATCCATTTGCATATTTTTATCCACTTGGAATTGCAAAATATTTTCCGCCAAAAATGGCATTGATTGTTGTTGCTGTTGGTGCCACGGCAGCTTTTTCACTTTTAGATTGTTGTGCTGGAATACTTTTAGAGAGGGCAGTTGTGTTGAAGAATGTGGAAAAGCTGTTATCTGAATTTTCAACAATTTTCATACCGTATTTAAATTTAAATATTAAAGTGAAAATTCCATTGTTTGTATTCATCATTTTATCTTTTTCATGTTTTTGCTTTTTTTGTTTATGTAATCTTATATTTTTTATTGAAAATTTTTATATTTATTATTTGGTACCACCTAAAAATATAAAATGTGTAATTCAAATTACTGGTTTAGAAGATTTTCTAAATCTGGAAAATTTATTAGTTTTTCAAGGTGCCGATCAAAATGTTCTTCCACTTTTTATTGTTTTTGTTGGAGTATTTTCCACAGCTCGAGGAGCTGTTTGTTGGATATTAATTTTTTATAACGCCTATAAATCAAATAAATTAAAGTCAACAATGTCATCTGAAACAAAGAAGAGCAATTTTATGCTTCTTAAAATGTGTTGCTTTCAATATATTGGCTTCTTAGTTTTTCTATTTTGTCCTATTCTTGTCATTGCTATTGTGTTTTGGTTTCATAAAACTCCAAATATTTATTTAAATTTTTGTTTTATTCCAATGGTTTGTTTTAGTATTTATGATTCAGTCGTTACAATTTTGTGTATTAAACCATATCGAAAATTTGTATTTTCATTATTTAAATCATGGTTTTGTTATCAGAAAACAATTGTTACTGTTGGTCTTCAAAGTGGACCTAGTTAATAAATTTTTTTGTCATAAATTAAGGTCGTTGTTTTTTGTAGATTCTTTCCGCACTAAAAATAATAGAAAATAAAACGTTCTGATACAATTTTTTTCATTCTTTATTAAAAAATTTTATATCAAGTTTTTTTTGCTATTAAATAAAAAAACAATTCGATTAAGAATGTGTACACTTTGATTTTTCTGTTTCTTATTTATTGTATTTTAGGTACAGTAAACATTGAAATTTTCACTTTTTATGCAAAGTTTTTGATGTTACAACAAAATTTTCAGTTTATATAAATATTCAAATAAATTAAAAAAGCAACAAAACTTTTGAATATTTGAAAAAACATTTGTTGAACCACAAATTTTATGCATTTTTTCATTTATTTATAAAAATGAACTCCATCTTTGATCAAGTCTACGACTTGAGCTATTGGAGACAAATCGATTGATGAATAACATTAATTAGCTGTTTGGGAATACAGAAACATAGTTTTTGAGAATGTTAAATAATTTTTTACCAATTTTGGGATTTTTTTCCATTATTATTTTCAACAAGTTTTATGCATATTTCAGATATTTTTTGTTACCAATTTGTATTTATTTGTAAATATGTATGTAAAAAATTATTAAAATTTATTTTATCAGTACAATAAAATACCGTGAACAAAGCTCTGTAAACTTCCAAAATCTAAAATAAACTTTTGATGGATACAAAATCAAAGAAAATGAGGAAAAAACGAATAATAATAATAATGATTAAAAAAGTGAGATTACTGATATCATCATAGTGAAAAAGGTATTTTTAATCTACAAAAAAACAAATCAAAAAGAATTCCAAGCACTAATATTAGCATTTTTGAGGTAAAAAAAAATGTTTTCATTTTATCGATCACTGTAATCAAAAATCAATACTAAAAAAAATGTGCGAAATTTTACCAAAAACATTAATACCAGATACTTGAGAATGTTATTCTAATACAACAAATACAAATTTGTATTAATTTAAGTTTTAACACTTGTTTCATGGTAATGTCGACAACATGGATCCATTTCAATCATATTAAATAATTCTGCAATATTAAAATTTTCTCGGAATAATTTTACAGCATGCTAAAAAATAGACCATTTGATAATTTAAAATTAAAGCAAAACTAAATTTTGTTAACTTACTTCAAGCTTTGGCATCAACAATAACAAATTTCCAAGTTTAACACTTATATCAAATTCTGTAATTCCAATTGTACGATAATGAAGATGTAAATCTTTGAATAGTTCTTCACGAGTTTGAAATAACAAATTTCGAGCTTCTGGTGTAAGATCACTAACAGAATCTCGCCATAAAAATATTCCAAATAATGTGCAAAGTTCATATTCGTCGATATGAATTCGAGTCATATGTGGTACAACATTGTTACAAACATATGAAAGTGTTGATCGAAAAATTCTATAAAAGAAAATATTTTAAAAATTATATAAAGAATATATGCAAAACTTACTGCGCAAGTTGCTCAGGATCACCTTTGGCACTATTTTCATAGAATTTTGAAAGTTGACTTAATTCAACAAATCCTCCATCAGGCATAATCAGCTTATCATTGCCTTCAATGTGTCCAAAGCGTTTGAAAGTGTTGTATGCTCTTTCAGCAGTAGAAAAATGGCAATAAAAAGTATCAAAAAGTTTGATCTAAAATAAAAAGGTTTAAAAAAATTGAACAATTATTTATGAACCAAAATCTGTAGTTATTCTTTTCTTATACCAAAAACAGTATTACAGTAATCTTATTTAAAAAAATACACTTACTTTATCATCAGATTGAAGCATTGAAAATGGTTGAAAATAATTATTTGCAACATCCATAACCAAACTAGCTTCAATTCTGCAACTCTTCTTTGATGTTCCATAATTACTTTGTGGTATTGTCTAAAATAATAATTTTACAGTAAAAGTTTCACAATTTAAGAATATTCATAAAAAATTAATTAGTTTACATGGCTATTACTTTAGCAAAATCTAATATCAAAACTTACATTTGGATCACCAGTACTGAATCTCGGAATTACATCAACTAATGTGTAACTGGCACGTCGTAGTGACAAAAAATTTCTGTAACCTTCAACCATTTTTTGTAATACTTTCATTTCTTGTTGAACTGGAACATAATTATTTGAAAGTTGCTGAAATACAGATTTTTTATTAAAGCATATCATTTAAACAGTATGTTAACATTTGCATATTGTATTTATCAAAAAAAATATTGTTTTTAACATTTTTGGATATAAAAGTTACAAAAAAAATTAAAACTAACCATTTGTGAAAAATTATGAATAACTGGTGTACCATGAATTACGCCATTTGTAGTTGTTGTATAAATATAATTTGGATTATATGTGGTTAAATCATTCGATGAAGGCGTTGTTGTTGGAGAAGTTTGTTGTTGATTGCCAGGTGACCACATATTATTATTTGAAGTATCCGTTGAATAATCAGAGGTAGTTGAACAAGTTGAAGGAGTGGACGTGGAGGGCTGAGGTTCTGGAGCATGCCGTTTTACGGCTTCTTTACGCTTTCCAAGGCCATCACGAGAGTGTTGAACAGCTGAAACCGGAAGAAAAGTTTAAAAAAATGTTTAGCATACATTTTACATTTTTACTAATTTTAACCACAATCTTTTACACTTAAAATTGCTTTGTACACGTGAAAACCACATTTATAGCCTACATTTTTACCCACTTTAATATTACAAAAACTTTTGCAACTATAAGAAATGCAAACATGTTTTACACCTTTTTTTCTTTCAACGTGTTTTGCTATCTTTGAATCAAACTTCACTTTTTAACTTCGACCTCAAAAAAATTTTTCGCACTCAAAAATTTGTTAAAATATTTTTTTCACAGACACATTTTTGGTACAAATACTTCTTTTTTTCTCTAATCGTGTTATTTTTGTTTTTCAAGTAAAAAAATGTTGAAAATAAAAAACGTTGGAAAAAATAAAATTTGTTAAAAGTCATAAAAACTAATAGGCTACGAAAAGTCACACCATTTCTGTGAATGTTATTTAAAAATAATAATTTTGTAAACATTAAATAGAAAAATTAATAATAATTTAGCAAATTTTAAAGATAAAAATTACTTACCAGTTGTTAACATGCCTTTTTGAAGGCATTTTTGGTAACGACATGAACGGCACATATTTCGAGCAGCTAAAAAACAATTTTAAGTAAAATTATAAATTCCAAGAAAATTGAAAATGGTTTTTTTTGTAATAATTACATTTTTCTAATTTCATGCAACAAAACTCACTTTTAACAATTTCACAATTATTTTCATGTTTACAAACATAGTCAAGTTTAAGGGAAACAGTTCGACGAAAAAATGCTGCACAAGCTCGACAAGTATGTTGCCCAAAATGTAAGCCATCAGATTCATCATCACAAACAACACAAAAATTTTTTCCATTACTTGAATCATTACTTCCATGGGAAGTTAGGCTATGCTTGGATTCTAATGGTGGCATTGTTGTTGTTGTATCCATTGTTAATGACCCTCTAAAAATTAGGTGTTTTAAAAATTAATGGAAATTGTCTTTACACGAAAAAAGAAAAATCTGACAAATCGTTGCAAGATAAAAAAACAGAAAACACGAAAATTTTCAATATTCATAAACCACAAACAAATTTTTGTGGTTCCTATTTTTTTCCCGATAAAAAATTACACCAAAGTCGATCAATAAAAATCCGCAACCATGGAAAATGTTACCTCCAAAAAATAACAACGTGATTGAATATTTTTTTTCATAATAATCACTCGTGTCATTGAAAAGGGGAAAAAAATGATGAAGAGACCAACGATAACAAAAAGATCAACAAATTCATTGAAAAAAAAAGATGAAAGATAACACACTTTTTTCTTCTTCTATAATAACCGCAAAATAGGTAGAAAAAAGTTCAACACAAAAAAAAGAAGTAGAATCAAATGAATCAATAAAAAAATAGAAAAAGAAAAAAAAACCGACGTTAAAAAAACAACGTTGATGCGGGAGTGAAAACTGACTGAAGAATGGAAAAAAAGAAGGCAGTAAAAAATACAGGCGGCATGAATATAAAAAAATTTATAGAAGAAAGTAAAAAGACGTGTTCGAAGATCTTTTGAAAAAGAAAGAAGAAAAAAAAGTTACGTCAAAAGAGCAAGGTTCAAGTTACTATTAAAAGAAAATATGTATGTACTACCTAATGGAGGTGGAGAATAATTTTAATTGATGATCAAGGAAAAATAATAATTTTTGTTTTTTTGGTATAAATTTAATTTGTTTTTTTATGGTGATTTGGGTTCACCAAAATTATCAATCAAAGTTCGTTAAAAAATAGAAAAAGCAATGTGAAAAGTGTAAAAAGAGAAGAAATTAAGTAAATTTTTCAAAAAGTGAAGTCCACATTTTATTTTATTACATCCAATATGAGATGTATTGTGGATATAATCAACCCACTATTTTCCATATTTTTGCGCTTTTAAGGTTTCATCTTTAAGCATTGAAGTACCTTCAAATTTACTTCCTTTAACAAAAACAAAAAATGCACTTTTACTGGTTGTTTTTTAAAAACATTTTTTTAATAATCCAAAAGAAGCAATAAAAAAATAAACATGCGACATAATTTATTACTAAAAAAGATATATAAATGACAAATGTGGAGCCAAAAAAAGAAAAACAAAATTTTTTTCTGCTTCAATTTTTATATTCTACAAAAAGTTTTACAACTTTTATTACGGTATTTTACTAAAAAAACAAATTCTAGCAAGACATTGAAAAACAAATAAAAGCCGGAAAAGTAGAGTACTTTTTTAAAAAAAGATAATGACATGTTTGAAACAAAATAAATTTAAGCTTTTATAGTTTTTCTTTTTTTATGTTTTAATTTGCATCACAGAACAAAAACTACGTAAACGTGTAATGAAGAGATAAAAAGTATAGTAAATTAAATTTTGCAAAAAAAAGGTATTTACGTCAAAAATAACTGATGTAGAAAATACATTTTTAGTTGTTTTAAGGGTTTTTAAAGCAAGATAATAATAAAATTTAAATAGAGGGTGAAAAAAGGAAGGTGATGTATGTAGTTTTCAAATTTAGTTATAAAGCAAACAAATTAGTGCATAAATATAAACGATTTAAGTGGCACGGGATGAGAAATATAAAATTATTTGATAGACACTTTTTTAAAGTAAAAACAATTGCATCGACCGGGAATCGAACCCGGGCCGCCTAAAAGTACAAATAAGTAAGAAAAGAAAAATCAGAAAAATCAAAAAAAACATTTAGAAAACTTCATAAATTTTTTGGCCTTTTCGATCACTCAAAAATGATAAAAAGGGGTCATTTTATTGGTTCCTTAAAAAAAAATGATCATGGTTAACTTTTAAAGGAAAAAGGATGACAAATAAGAAAAACACGTTTTGTTAAAAATGTGATGTCATTTTTAATAAAGCAGCAAAAAATACAACGTCGAAAATATAACTATTTTCAAAGATTTCTTATATTTCTCCGGAAATTGTTTCTTCTGTGATTTTTGATAAAAGCAAAAACACAGTATTAGGGGAAAAAAAGATAAGAAAACAGAGTAAAAAAAATGTATTGCTAGGATCAACATTCAACTTCGCGAATGTTCGTTGAACAAATATCAAAAAAAATTAAGAGAGTTTTAAGTTTTACGTTTGAAAATAAAAATTTTAAAGAAAGTTGAATAAGGAATTATGATATTGAAAATTTTAAAGCTATATCAGTTTACGAATTTTAATTGGTTTTTAGGAACCATATTTAAAAGATATAAATTGATTTTGTTGATTCATAAAAACCACACATACATGATAACTTCACCTGTCGTTTTCTACCTTAACTCAATTGAAAGAGCAGAGAACATTCATTTTTTTGCTTAAATTTTGTTGCAGTTTTTTTCAACAATTAGATTTGTGGTCTTGAAGTTGAAAAAAATGAATTTGATAAACAAATAAAAAGGTCAAAGAAAAAGAGTGAAAAGCCACCTCTAAGAAGTTGTAGAAAAAGAGAAAGTTGCAGTTTAGTTCTTTAATATAAAAAAATACAATATTTTCTCTCTCACAATACTGCTGCCAGAAAAATGAGAAAGCTTCAAAATGCAAAGTACAAAAAACTTATTTCACCAAATTTCTTTTAAGTAAAAAAATTGCAGCATTTTTATAAACCCAAAAAAACCATTATTATGAAATTTGAAAAAAAGTTAAAAATAAAAAGCGATTGAAAACGTGCAAAATTAAAGAATTAAAAAAGTCCAAAATAATTGACAAGAATAGAAAAAGATTTTTTTTTCATGTAGAATAGAAAACAAAAAATGATGACAATTGTGAAAGGAAAGAAGGGGGAAAAAACGAAAGAGCCCTCTGTTTACTACTACTACATCTCTGCTGAAAGCTGTTTAGAAAAAAAATGAATGCAAAAAAATAACATTTTTGTTGGGGACGAAGAACAGGGCCACATGAAAAAAAGAGAGAGAAAAGGAACAAAAAACGTGTGTGCCTGGGAAAGACTCACCACAGAGCTGAAAGAGGAAGGGAAAGAGTAAAAGCGACTCAAGCAACCAAAAAAAAAGACAGAAGAACAAAATGAGCAAGAAAAAACGACGTTAGTTTCGATATCGCTGCAAAAAAATGTGAATCAAAACAGAAAATAGTTGAAAAAAGCGGAGGTTTCGGAGTTGGACACATAAAAAACTCAAATTTGATGGTTCGATGGTAGAATCAGAAATGTATGTATAAAAATGAAAAAAATCACCAAAATTTCAATATTCCTTCTATTTACATACAGTTTTCTAAATGTAAAAGGTGTTTAAAAAATTTTACTTTTGCAAAAATTGGAAACAGTTTACATTATTGTTATAAAGAATCAGTGATTATAGAAGAAAAATGTTTTTTGTCCAAGAACGTTAAAAAAACTGTCTCATCACGAAAAGGACAGTAACATTTTTTCGAAATTTTTTTTCATTTGATGTTACTGTCAAAAAGAACTTTATAAAAAACAAAAGCCAAAAAACGCTTTTTTTCACTTTCTTCTCTTTTTTTATTTACTTTTTTTTATTCGGGCAAGCATGGAAACAACTGCTTTTGAAAAAAAAGATACATTCAAAGTGCACATTTCACAGGGGATAGAGGGAAAGCTTAAAAGATATTTTTGTGTCTCTTTTGTGCTTGCACGTGAACGTAATTTTTAAAGGACAAAAACACATTTCATTTTTTGTTGTTTTTAATTGTAAGTATTTGATAAACTGTGTTATGTATAAATTTTTTCATTGACAAGCTAAATAATTTTAAATGGTACAACACTAAATAATAATAAAAAACATTAGAAAATTATTTCTCAGAAAATTTATATCAAAAAATAGAAGGTCTCTGTAATAGTCATGCAGTGTTTTATGTATGTTAATGAATTTGAGTCAAATGAGTTTAAAATTTAAGGAAATATTAATATCAAAAAAATCTATTCGATTCCAACTATGCTTTTCCAGTCCTCAAAAACAAATTTGTGAATCAAATAAATAATAAATATAATGATAAATTCATCTGCTAATAATTTTATTTTTCAGTTTCTTTTATTTATAGTTTAACAATTAATTGAAATCAAACCAATATTAAAGAACTATAAAATCATAGTTAAGACAACTCTCCATTAATTAATATATTAAATTACAAGTTGAGCCAAAAATTTTTTAACGAATGCAGTTGTATATTTAAAATTGTTATTAAATAAACTAAAATTTATCAATACAAAAATTGAAAAAGTTTTCTCAAAGTAAAGTATGATCATGCTTGTTGGATTTTTATTCAAAATGACACCGACAAGATATTCAAACTAAATTAAAATTGGTTGAATACAAATACAAATTTTATTTCTGTTTCATTTAATATCAAAAAATGATTTTTTTTCGTTTTATCAAAGCAGAAAAATAAAAATTTCTTTAATTTTTTAAAATGTCTAAAAAATTCAAAACTATTCAACATGGAAATGGAAAAAACAAAAAAAAATTTTTTTTTGGGAAGTTTTATTGATTTTTAAAACAGAGGATGTTCGGGTTTTTCTTTCATCGACAGTGTGCATCTGAGATGTTGAAAAAGTGTTTTTATCAAACAATATTTTATGTGATGCACTGGTGTGAATTTTTTAGAAATAACTAAAAATTTAATGAAATATTTATTGTTTTTTTTTAATATTTTTATTGCAAAAAATTAGCCTGAAGAAGTCATCCTAGGAATATGTCCAATAATAATGACAGATTTATTTTTTTAAACATTATGTCAAATAATGATGAAAGAGCTTTTGAAAATATATCTCTTATTGTGATAATGTTTTTCATAATTTAAATTAACATTGCCATAATTGCCAGTTGAAATTTTGCTGTTTTTAATCAAAAACCTAGCAATGTGAATCACTTTTCTGTTTTCGATGTTTTTGAATTTTATTGTTTTTAAAAATGTTTTAAATATTCAAAAAAAAAGTATTCAACAAGAAAATGAAAGAAAACTGAAAAAATAATTTGAGACTTTTTTATTGCAAAAGAGGTTGTTCGATTTTAATCCTTGGCGTAAACATGAATGTGTGTGTGTCGTCGGGCATGTCATAAAGAGCTCTTTTTTGGTTGAAGTATTGAGCAATTTGCTTTGGACACATTTTTTTGTTCGAATGTAACTCGTTTTTTTCATAGTTTCCATTTTAGCAAAAAGAAGTGCTCGAAAATAATGTTTTTGACACAATTTTGGCTGTAATTTCTGTTCAAAAAGTAACATTTCAATCAAATTTAGCCTATCTAAATATAAATATGGAATACAACAATTATGTCCAAAAAGGTTTACCACGAAAAATAACAGAATGATGAAATAAATGCTGAAATTTGATTAAGAAAAAACGTGTCCTTTTTATATTTCGGGAATTTTAACAATTTAATTATACTTCTAAAATCTGTTTTTTAAAGACAAGTGCTAAT
>CABFKO010007567.1:0-13258 GCA_901766855.1 Panagrolaimus sp. ES5
TTAAAAAATAAAATAAAAAATAAGAAATGTAATAACGAAGCAGTGTGGAAAAAAGGGTTTCTTTTGAGATATTAAAATTAACAGCTTTCTGCATTTAAAAATGTGAAAGCATTAATAAAAAAATGTAATTCAATGTTTCAGTTTGCAAAAACTGTTTTTATTTTGAAGATAAATTATACATATATCATTTTTTGATCATTTTGGAGTTATTTCACGTTTATAATTTCAAGTCATGCTTCTGTTGTGCGTGAATTTTTTTTAAAATAAGAAATTTTTTTATTGAAAAAGAAAGAAAACGCTGAAAAAAAATGTCCGATCGAAATAATCTTAAATCATTTTTCTCTTTTTTTTAAAGATGAAAACACACAGAAAGAACTTATTTTTTTGACGGGATCAAAGTTTTTTAATCACATAGATTTTGGTGTTGCATGCTGGAATAAATGTTTTGGAGCTTTATAACATTATCTAAAACTCTTTTTTTGTATTGACGAAGGAAAAAAAATGTGTCGTTTTGTTTCTCCTTCTTTGGGAAAAATGCTCAAAAATTCTGTTGCAAAATTACACAAAAAAATTGTGAAATCGTTGAATAAAAAAGCAATTTCTTTTTGCTTTTTATTGAAAGAAGAAGTTTCAAAAAAAAGTGTGTCTGCTTTTTTAAATGTTTTATTTATCTACAATTATTTACGAAACCAATCAAAATTGTTACACAAAGTGTTAAAATTTGAGGATAAAATTGATTTTAACAAAATTTCGATGTAAATAAAAAAGCTACAAAATTTGGAACAACAACATTATAAATATTAAATAAACTGTTTAAAAAATCATATTTATTTAACTTAAAATAATATCACATTTTTCGCAAAAAAAATTTTTTCAACAATGGTGTCACTTTTAATCATTATAAATAAAATTGTGTAAAAAGTCATATTCATTTAATAAGTGTATCATGTTTTTCTGCAAAAAATTTTTTTCAATATAGCGACACGTTTTGTTTGATTAAATGTGATAGAAATGTGTTGCGCATTAACAGTGTACTCATTTCTTTTGGAACAACGAAGAAAAGATATTTTGTCCCTTTCTTTAACATAGCATAGCCTTTTTTTGTCCTAAATTATTTATTTATTAAACAAAAAAAAATTTTTGTATAAAGTATAAAAAATGGTAACCTTTTTTTCAATCCAGAATCGTGACAATTTTTTGTAATGAAAAAAGATTGTTGTTGCAAAAGTGCCTAATATTTGTGAAAAATTGACGAAACGAAAACAATTTTGTTGTCTTCCTTTTTTTTCAAAGGCTCTAAAAGCAGACTAGTGCATGTCGAAAAAACTATTCTTCTTTTTTTGGATATTTTATTTCTTTATAAATAATTTTTTACGTATTTTGAAAATCAGAAATTTATCTTGTGCATATTCAATAATCTAAATGTATCAGACAAAAGTTTTTCTATCTTCTACTCGTTAAATATTGTGCTGAAAATACTGTACAGCGACGATTTTGATACCGTGAAAAACACCGTTTTACCGTACCGCGGCCGCAAAATACCGTAAAAAAAATTATTTACAGTGAAAAAGTTGATGTTTTATAAGCATTTTTGCGCAGTTTTAATTATTTTTCTATTTTTCCTTCTTTTTTTCAAAATGCGTCAATATTTTTGAAAAGTTAACAATTACAGCAATTCAAATATCATCCTTATACTATATAAATGTTTATTTGCCATTTTGTACCAAAAACTGCTAAATGTGGCATTTTGTCATCTAAAAATGAGATAATTTTATTGTTCTTGATTTTTCACGGTATTTACGGTATTACCGTAAATACCGTGGAATTTTTCCACCATCGCATTTTTAAAAAAACGGTATGGTATCTGATAACTAATCCAGAATGGTGGCTATTTTTTTTGCTGAAAAAATGTTGTTGCGAAACTGCAACGATATTTTGGCGAAAAAGAGAAATAACCAATTATATTTTTTCGTTTTCCTTTTTTTAGAAAAGCATTTTGAAAATAATTGACTGATGTATTTAAAAAAAAGCTGGTGTTCTGTTTTTTGAATATTTTGTTTCTTTATTAATAGTTTCATGAAAATTCAGAAACTCTAAAAGTTTTTTGCATGTGATTATTCAAATGCGCATCAATCATACGTAAAATATTGTGCTGAAAAGCAACAACTTTACATTTAAACATTTTAAAAAAGTTGATTGAATAGAAATTTTACGAAAACGGACGACAGGAATACACAACAGAAACAATGTCACTATTTTAAAAACATTTATTTTCATTTTTGAACAAGTTTTAGTAGACTAAATGACAAGTTGAAAGTGTTAGAGCATTAAAATGTATATTTTCTTTTGAGATCGACAAAAAAAATTATTTTTATTTTGTTCTTTTGTCAAGGAACAAAAATATATTTTTTTGTGCTGAATAGTGTCTAATTTTTTTTATGCTGAAAAAAAGGTCTTGCAAAAGTGACTGGGAAAAATCGATGAAATTATTTCATAGCTGTTTTCTTTTAATGGAAAGCATAGCCCGCCTGCATTTCTATAAAACTTATTCCGCATTTTTGAATATTTTATTTCTTTATTAACAGGTTTATGAATTTTTTGAAACTTAAAAGATTAATCTTTTGCATAATTGATAATTAAAATGTTCTTTCTATATCACCGCATTAACCGGTGTTAGAAAATCAAAAAAACGTTAAATATTGTGTTGAAAAGCAGAACCTATACATTTATATATTTTAAAAAAGTTGATAAAACATAAAGTAACATATGATAAGAATATACGTACACAAACAACAACAATGTCAAGATATTTTTTACAATGTTTTGAATACCACATTTTATTAAACCAAATGAGATGTTGAATGTGTCGGAGCATTTACCGTTGAAAAGATTTGAACGGAAGTACTTGAAGTATCAAAAAATCTTCCAATTTTTAAAGCTTTAAAAATCCATAGCCGATAACATGATATTACCAAAAGTTTAACAATTGGATTAAAAACTGGTGCAAGTCCAATCAAAAATAACGCAATTACACCCGTCCATGAAATTCGAATTCCAGTAACAAAATTTAACAAATCCAATAAAATTGGAATAATTAGAGTAAAAAGTGGCACAATTGCCTAGAAATAATAACTGTATATATTTTTATTTAAAGGTATACTGTAATTTTACCTCAATTGTCATAACAATGGTAATTTGTCGCTGGTATTTATTCGATCCATGTGCCATTTGACCTTCACTTTTTCGAACAGTTAAAAATATTCTTATAGCAAAGACAATAATCATAGCGTACAAAATTAGCATATAAACAATTTTTAAATATTGCATATGTGTTGAAGAAATTGGAATCTTTTCATTTGGGCCATCTTGGAGCTGAAAAAATATAAATTTAAAATATTTAAATATTGGGTTTAAAGAAATTTGTGAACAAATTTGATAAAAAACATACCAAAGAATATGCCCCAAATGGTGGAATTTTTCCATCAATTACCCAATCAGTTCCATTTAGAAGTTGCTCAAAATCTCTATCAGTTCGAATTCGAGTAATAAAATGATACCAATTATACATTGGATGTAATGAAACAAGCCCAGCGCCAAAGGCTGTAAGAATAATAAATTTCCAGCCATTGAAGGTTATGTTTCTAAAAATTTAAATAGTTTAAATTGTTTACTTTTGAAAATTTTGAAGTTTCCAATTTTGTAAAAAATATTTATTCTGGTAATTTTTGAAAATAGTTTTGTACTCTGATGGATTACTGTAGGCATATCTCTGACAATCCGTTACTGACTGTCAAAAGGTGTATACTATTATTAAATTTAGAAAGCTTTTGTTTTTTAGTTTTCCATTTTTGTTACAATTCTTTTAAAAAAAGCATAAATAAACAATTTATTTTTTAAGAATTTTCCAGAATTTCACGACAAGGCTACTGTAATTAAAAAATAAAGATTATTTTCTGGACTCCTTTAAACTTTGTTTTACAAAAGTTTGTTCCAGATATTATTTTTATAAAAAACTTCTAAGAAATGAAATTTTAAATAAACAATGAAGGTTCTCGTTTGTAGCTATAAAAAATAAATGCTTTCGAAAGCCAACGTATTTTATTTTGTATTTTAGACTTTGCCCTGGCTAGACAAAGCTTTGTCGCCCATACTCGTTGATTTTTTAAATATTATCAAATATAACTCACCGACAAACAAGAAAGTATCGATAAAAGAATTGAATCCAGACACTCATATATGAAAAATAAATTAAAAAGATTGTAAATGGAAAAATCCAAAGTGTCCATGGAAATGGAAGATATCCCAAAACTCCACGAGTAAAAATAAAATATACACCATTTATCAAAGTTGTCTCCTGAAATTATTTAACTTATTATTGGATATCATATGTTTTAAAAATTTGCATACTGGATTGGTCAAAAAATGTAGAGTTCCATATATTAAATCAGTAATATTTCCAAGATATAGGACATTTTTGTAATCAAGTAGACCCTGGGATGAATGATTTTTAATTAAATACAGTAACAAAATATTTGAAAGAATTCCAATTGGACTTAAGCCAATATTTGTCCAATATTTTATTTCACTGAAGGAACTTAGCATCGTGGATGAAAAGATGGAAGTTGTATTGTTTGTGAAAATATAGGAAAGATTCCCACAAAATAGATGCTAAAAAAAGTGCTAAATGTGTTTAAATTTGTAAAACAATGTAAAAAATTTGAACGGTATTACAATATAAATGAATAAAAAAGAAACAGAAAGAAGTTTATTCAAATATTTTTGTTTCGCACATATAAATTACCGTAACCAAAAATGGATTCAAATAAATAAAGCTTTGTTTGTTTATTTTTGAAAAGACTTTGAATAGGATTTTAGCCAAATTTTTTTGTGGCATGTATTGTATTATTTAAACTGCTATGTATAAAGAATACAATTAATGTCCCAAAAAATGGCACTGATTAATTTTGGCCGATCAACAAGAATATGCCATAAGCTAACTCCTATGCACTAATTTTCTTACCTAAAAAGCATATTCTCATTTCTATTAACTTTTTTTTAAATCCTTAAAAAGGAACACCCGAAATGTATTTTGTGATACAAAAGTTTTTTTTTACCTTCCATCATCAAGGGCATTTTTTGCCTGTCGTCAGAGAGACCGCACACGCATTTATCCCCCCTAAAAATATATCTGACAAACGTCTGAGCAAATAAAAAAACGAATTAAACGAAAATGAACTCTTCCTTCAATTTTGTATTTTCGACTTTTGCGTGTAAAAACTATTTTTCAACAGTATAGTTTTAACAAAAAATTTTTAAGCTTGGCTAATTTTTTTATATCATCAAAGCATTTTAGTAATGTCGTAATAACCTAATTTTAAAACATTAAAACAAACTTATTTATTGTATTTTTGTTTTTGTATATAAAAACTGTTTTTTGAACTACAAAAACACTTTTTTTACCATGGGTGGGCTTTTATTATAAAATGTCGGGATTATAAATGTAATGTTCACATTTCCTTGCCCTTTTTAGCATTTAAAAAAAGTAGTTTTTTATAATTTTTATGAAAAGCATGTTCTTTTTTAATTTAACATAGCCAAATATTGTTACTTACACGCGACTACAAAAAAAAGTTTTTGGCAGTAAAAACTTTTTTCTTTATCTATTTTCTATCCTTTTTTAAATAGAATTACGTCAATTTTGTTAGACGTATTTTGAAAAGGAAATTAAGCAAAAATTAATAAAGAAAACATTTTTCACACTTACATATGAAGTTACAGTATGCCATGGAAGTGCAAAGAAAGTACATCTATGTCATACTGTAACTCCGTGATATAACAAAATATTCAAATATCTTATCAATACACTGTAATTTAAAATTTTTTTTATTTGAAAAAATGTTAAATCTTATCTCACTCCAGAAAAGCGCTGAGTCATTTGAAAAATTTCTGCGAAAAATTGGAGGAAAGAAAATGCCATTCATACTGTCCGAAAATTACAATATTGCAAGCAATAAATTTTTCAAATTATGTATTTCATTTCCTGTGTGAATTGTAAAAGTGCCACCATAAAGCCCGTTGCATCTTGTAATTTATGAGCATTTAAAAAAAACAAAGCAATAAATTTACATGCAATGTTTTTTCACCAAAAAAAATTCATAAAACCCAAAAAAATCTTTTATAAAAATACCACAAAAATATTCAATGAATGATTTAATTTTTAAGTTTTCCAATAATCTTTCGTTTATGTTTTCCATCAGATCGAAGAGATTTTTGATGTCCAGCTTCAGGCTAAAATAAAAAGGTTGTTAATGAGTACAAAAAAAATTTAAAAAACTCACTTTAACAATTACTGTAGAAGCACGTGAAGAGCGAGATGACGGTTTAGGTTTTCCAGCTTTTTTCAAGGATGTCTGAAAAACTTATAATGAATACTTTCGATAAAATTGCATGTGGTAAATAAAACTTACCATTTTCTTTTTAAGATAAGATTCAAATGCAGCAAGAAGATCAGGACAATTCTGAAGAATATAATATATTAATGTTTTGGAAAAAAAAGACAGAATAAAAACTTACACATTTTGCAACAGGTACCCAAGTATTTTCTTTTGGATCATTAAAGCCTGAAATTCGATTATAATTGTATTACTTAATGTATTAATATATTTCATATATAAATGTGCAAACTAATAATACATACAGTCTATAGATGAAAGTTGACGCCAAAACTTTGTACAGAATAAGGATGGACAAGGGCCTAAATTTTAGGGCCTAGCCTCAAAAATTTCCGGCTCTGGCCCTTAAGAAAATCTAAAACCCGAATCTGGCCTCAGAGCTTTTTCATGGTTTTCAATTAATCAAGATTTTGGATATGTACTCTCTGTGCAACATTTTCATAAATGTCTGAAATTAAAGCCATGACCCGGCCCTAGCCCTTTTGCATTTTTCATTCCCGGCCCTGGTCCCGGGGCATGCGGGTTAGGGTTATAAAACATCCCCAGGCCCATGTCCATCCTTTGTACAGAATAGCAAACAAAAAAAAACAAACCTCGCCATTTAATTAGATATTCAATTTTTTTTCCACTACCTTTTTTATCAAGAATTTTTTCTACTTCAAAAACCTTGTTTTCTTTTTCAGCTTTAAGTTTTGCAGCACGATTTGAAAGTTTCTTATTTTCTTTCTCCAATGCTGTAATCTGAAGATATAAGAAATTTAAAGAATAAAGTATTGCCAAGATCTATATTAAAATACTTACCTTTGCATCTTTTGCATCATTCTTTTTTTCGGCTTCTTCAAGACGATCTAATAATTGTTCTCTGTCTTCTTCCATTTGAGCAATCTTGAACGTAAAAAATATTTAATAAAATAGAAACCTAAAAAATTTACCATATTATTTCTTTCTTCAACTACAGCATTCAATTCTTGAATGATAATTTCATTTTGTAAATTTTTCCAAGATTCAAAAGCATCTTCATCTGGGGCACGACTTGATAAAATTTCATTGCAGACAGAAATAACCTAAAAATGACAATATGAAATTTTTATAGGGATTGTCCAGAAATCACGTGACCAACAAATCATGATTTTTGGACCCCCCCCCTTCCTCCGTGACTAAACATCAAAGCCTTTTGCCGAAAGCATCAAAGCGCGTGACAATTTGGTCAACCCCCTCCCACCCTTCCCTTGGCCACGTGATTTCAGGACAGTCCCGTATCTGCAAAAACAAGAAAAAACACTTACTTGAAAATATTGAAGTGGTTCATTTTTTCCTTTATCAGGATGGAAATGAAGTGCAAGATGTTTGTATCTATCAGCAACAGCACGCTTAGAAGCTCCAGGATGAAGACTGAAAACTTCATAGCTTTCAATTGCTTTTCTGTCTTCTTCCACATCTTCCAAATCTGCTAGGTTAAATTGATCAATCAAAGACTTTGTTTGGGCAATATCTTCTGCATCCATTGTAGTAATTGTAACCAAATTTGAAGAATTTTAGTCCTAAAAAATGAACTTTGAAAAATTTATAATATATATTGCAAAAATGGAATCGGAAACACAATGTTAAAGGGAGTGTCAACGTCAAGCAAAAAATTTTCAACTTTAAAAATGTGTTTTGACGTGAAAGTAAACACATGATGGATTCCCCATTGAAAAAAGTGCGCGCAGTCCGCACGCGTGCGGACGCACGCTTGTTGCAGTCACGGAATTTCACTCTAATTTTTTGCTTGACGTCGACATCTTTAATGGGATAGGAAGCTAAAAAAATAGACGCAAAAAAGAAAATAAAAAAAAGAGAGAGCGCGCGACAAAATACAAAAAAGTAAATAGACGTTTTCTGCTTCCTGTTTCCCGCGCAAATTTTCTTTTCTCATTCGACCTCCCGTTTTTTTTCGTTGTCGTTCTCGAACGTGTTTTGGGGTAGCGCGTTGTCGTTCTTTATTTCAAGTGTCGGCATTGCGTCACATTAAAAAATTCATTTGTTAAAAAATCTTGTTGTATTTTTTGAAAATTCAATAACATCCATTTATTATATCTCATTTTTTAATATTCATCTTTTCTTTTTTTTTCTTGTAAGCATTTTGAAAAATACTAAAACTTTATACAGATTTTACTCAAATTTACACATTTTTTGGTTTAACTTTATATTGTTTTATGAATATTCCCACAGAAACTGGATAAATAACTTTTATCAAAAATTCATGTTATTGGATTCTATGATCAATCTTCTGTTATTTGTATTTGCCGGAATGCTGAAGATAAATACAAGTTTTTGGATTCATGGTATGGTAAGCTTTTTAAAAGATAAAAAGCAATGTATATAAAAAAGCATTACGGGAATGAATGGAAAAGAACTTTTTGTTAGTTTCGAGGAAGAAAAACCAAAATATTTTGGAGCAGCGATTGAAACTTTTAAAATTAAACCTTTTTTTGTTGTTACTGTATGTTTTCTATAAACTTTTTGTTTTTATAATACTTAACGTAATTTTTTCAGATTAGATCAAAATTATGTCTATGCCATCTGATGAAATTAAAATGAACGAAATTTACTTTTACTGAAAATTCTGAAAAACTATGTCCTTCTTGAATTTGATACCTTTGATGGCACTAAAAAAGCTGGAAGCCCAACCTTTCTCATGGCTCTACTTCTCAAAGAAAATCTCAAAACAATCAAAAATGAAACTGGTGAAAGACCAAAAGAACTGGCATTTTGTTTTCTTAATAACTTTAAAGACTCTAAAGCCAGAAATTGTTTTGAAAACGGATTCAAAGATGCTTCTAAACTTTTAAAAATTGAATTTTTTTTGTTGATTTTTAACTTCTTTTTAATTTTCTCTTTTTTGTAATATAATTTTTTTGATTTTTTTTTTTCTTGATCTCTGTTTTTCATTTTATCATATATCAAATAAATTTTTGAATGTAATGTTCATTTTTAATCATTTGATAAAAAACCGCAACAAACATCTTCTTTTTAGTAGAATAACACTAGTTTAACGTTGAAAGAGACATATCATTTGTTTAACATTTTTTTCGATACTTTTTACGATCGCTAATTTTCTTGAAAAAAATTTTAAAACACTTTTTATAGCTTTTTTTGTAAATAGTGTCTTAGTTTTCTGAATATTTTATTTTTGCATTAAGCCTTTTTGCTTTAGATTTGCTTGTTTTTAGATTGACATAGTATAAATAATAATGAACAATCACAGATTCTCAGGTTTTATTGGAACACTAATAAAGAAATGAATAGCGGCGCATAAACATGTACAAAGGCAGTAAGTACTTATTTTAAAGTTACGCAAACACTTTTGCTTTTCTGGCTTATATTTTTGAGAAAAAAAAATATTTAATTTTGAAGCCTAGACTTTATTAAAATTTTATTTAATTTTGAAAGTCTAGACATCTATGTTACATTTTGTCATGTATTTAATCATACATGGATTACGTTGAAATTGAATTAAATTTAATATAAAAAATAGTCTACTGATGCCATTGTTACATTTGGTATGCAAAAAACCATTTTTTTGATCATTTTTGTTTGCAAAAGAACACAAATATTTATGATGTTTAATTATGGCATGTGAATATTTGCATTATAGAAAACTTGAATTTTTATAGGATTGTTATTAAATCAGTTTATTTTTAGAAATAATTAGATAGATAACACTTTAAAATATTAAAATGCTTAATTAATAATGGACTCGAAAATTATCAAAATAAATATAACTGGGATCATTTGTTTCATACAACAAAAATTAAAAAAATTAAATATCAAAAAATACATATGTATCGATTTTTTACTGATTTGTATTCTTCTATGTTTCTTATATTTAAATAATTTTTGCTGTTTAAATACTTTCCAATTTTTAAAATTTCCCGAGAATTTTACAACTATACTTTTTTTATATTAAGTATAGAGGAAACAGGGTTAATTGTTCTTATTCTTTACTGGAGTCTATTTCTGTCCACCATGGACAGTTAATTATTAAAACATTTTTATTTGCATTACAAATGAATAAATGTCATGCATTTCATCAAATTTATTGAACATGTAAAACGAAAAAGTATAATTAAATATTACAAAAAATGAACGAGAAAAAATATGTTGTAGTGACTAGAATTGTTTGAACCAGACTTTTGAATTAAAATCTTTTTCTTCATTGCGTAGTTTTTTGATGGTTTTTTTGATGTCGAAATATATGTTATTTTATTTTATAAAAGCATATGTGTCCTGTTTTTTTGTGGCGTAAACAAGCAAAATTTTTTTTGTGTTGTCTTTTTTTCTTCTTATAAGAATAAATTACACTTTTTTTTGCGATTTTTTGGCGATTGCGTTTCTTTTAAACGCTAAAAAATTATTTGCTCAATTGTTTGCTGCTTTTTTTAAAATATGTCTTAACTTTTTGAATGTTTTATTTTATATGGAACCTAGATATCAACATTTGTTTTACAGTTTTTTAAATATTGAAAATTTTACAAACGTTTTCTGTTAGGAAATGAATTGATGTACGGATTCAAGCGTTATTTTAAAACAACGAAGCAAAATTGTTCGTTTTAGCAACATTAAATTATAAAGAAATAATTTTTTTACCCAACAGTGTGAATAACATATTGATTTATATATATGACACTTTATCTTTAAATATTTATAATTTTATAACATTGACATCTTCTTCTGTTACTGGATTTATTGCCTTATAAAAAGTTGTTTTTAATACAATTTTTGCGTTGTACTTTTTTTAAAATATAAATAGTAAATACTAGTTTCTGTAAAATAGTTTTTGGAAGCCCTAATGACATTTCCCATTTTTGAAATTAAAAAGTAAACAAAGATTACAAAATTTTTCAAAATTATAAAAACGGGGCAATAAAATATTCAAAGATACATTTTGCATACATTAATTATTTGTTAACATTTTTGAAAAACAAGTTTTATGTTTTCTTTTATTTGCATTATTTTGAAAAATATAGAGCTTTAAATAGACAAAATCGCTTAGTCGAATGAAAGTTTTTTCAAAAATCGCTTTCAAAATGACATCGATATTTCGCAATACCACAGTCTGTCGACACTGCTGTAGCGAAATATCTTATTTTTGCGTTTTCTTGACGACACAACAACATTTTGCAAACTTTTTTAGTGATGGAATCTGTAAATTTTTTTTCTAAACTACCTTCTTTCTCTTAAATTTTGAATATTTTAAACAAGTATTTTGATCATAAATTTGATATAAAGTACAATTATGTATTTTTTGCTGTGAAAAGTTTTTGAAAATATTAAAACAATATTAGAACAAATACGTATTGTTTCCATTCAAAAAGACGTTATTGAAAAAATTTTCTTATTTATTTTCACTGATAATTCCTTTTTAAATATTCCAAAATCTTGTATCGAAAAAAAAGAATAATAAAAAAATTTTTGCTTTGTTTTTTTTGTCATTGAGTTATAAAAAAAATCAGTTAGCAAAAACAGAAAGCAAAAAATAAATTCTATTTAATTTGAATTATTTAAGTAGCAGCTAGAAAATTTTACTTTTTAAAAAACCTGTTTTTCACACACGCCTTTTCTTGTTTTTACAAAAAAATTAAAAGATGAAACACAAAATATTATACTTGTTTTTCACAAATATTGTTGTTTTGCTATCAAGAGTTTCTTTTTTACCTCATAAACAACTATTCCATAAATTAAGTGGTAAATTTTCAAACCACAGATGTATAAAAATATGATATTCAAATATTCAAAGAAAATAATTTTTTTGCTACAATGTCAAATGTGCTATTTTTTATGAAAAAACATCGAAAAAATGCAATTTTGTTTAGTTGGGAACATAGAACTCTGGAAAGCCACATGTTGTGCGAATTTAGGAGATTGAAAATTGCACACTGAGCAGCAACAAAAAAAATCAAAACATGAAGATGGCCATGGCGATAATAAAAAATAATGTTTCAAGGCCTATTTTTTAGCTAAAAAACATAACAAAGCAGAATTGATTCATTTTTTTTCTTATATGACACATTATGACGTCATGAATTTTAAGGATGTATCGTCGTTTTTTAGAAGAATATGCACTCTTTTTAGATCACACAAATATATATTTATGAAAAAAAGGAGAATTTTTGTCACTGTGTTTCAGTAGAATTTAAATATTTTGTAAAACTGTATGATGAGTATTTCTTTTGCTTTTTAACATTCGGGCATATAAAATGAAAGAATCGGCAACAGTTATTGTTTCATGCATCTGCTGAAAATACTTTGCCATTATTTTAATAGCTTCATTCCAAATTTCAAACACATTTAAAGATAATTTTTTGATTATTGATTTGAATTTTAACACATGATCCATTAGAATCGAGGATATTAATTTATTTTGCATCCGAAGTTTACATTTCGGGTCTGTCATTTCAAACATTCACATAGTTTTTACGAGTAATGTTTTCAAATTACGCTGTAGCTACAAACTTTTTTTCTTTTTGAAATGATTTTACAAGTTCTATTATTTTTTAATTGGGATTGTGTGAATTTTTCATCAAATTTGATAAATTCATTCTTTTTAAATAATGAATACACTTTGTTATAAGTTGTTGGTAAAATGCATAAAAATTTAAAATTTATTAAATATTTTTGAAATCTTTAAACGACTTGACACCGAGGAATATTGAAAAAACATATGTAAAGCAAAAACGTTTCCTTTGCTTTCAGCTTATTTTTTATTTCTTGTTTTTTTGAAAGTTGCTCATCGATGTCGAAATGTATTTTTTTAAAAAGCTTTT
>CABFKO010007654.1:2685-13185 GCA_901766855.1 Panagrolaimus sp. ES5
TTTTTTACTGTTCTTTTTTTGTGAATTCTCAATTTTTGATGTGTTTTATTTTGTACAGAATCTGTCCGTAGAAGTTAATTTGTTGAAAAAAAGATAATAATAGTTTATTAAGATAATTTATCTATTTTAATGATTTTTTTTATTTTATTAATTTTGGATAAATATCATGTTTTAGGACATTGAGCTATTTTCTTCTTGTCAAAATGTCTGCTGAACCATCGAAAGATTTACTTGTAAGTTTTATAGTTTTTTTAAATGACCTTATCAGTTTTTTAGAAGACTAAAGTTCCAATTGCTCTGGAATGGATTTTTGAAAAAGGTCGTAGCCCAAATGAATGTTCAACTCGTCGATATCATGTCCCTGGATTTCCTCAATTAGAATATTGGTGTTACTGTACTTATCCCCGTGCATGGAATGACGCTACGCGTACGTGGATAAAAATGGAAGAAGATCCTGAAAAAGTTGAAATTTACTTACATTGTAGAGAAATTGATGATGTGAATCTCCATATTGACGTTAAAGCTGAGTGCAGTATTACTGTCAATGATGGAGAACCGAAACCATTCTCTGACGATTTTTACTTTGAAAATCATACAGCTTTTGCAATTGAATGTACAGTTAAAGAATGGGAAGATAGTTTTGATGCTAATGGGATTAAAACAATTCGTGTCAATGGAACTTTTACTTTTGCTGAACCTTTTCTAAGAGGTTACCGTCGCAATGTTGATGTTGTTGGAGATTCTGATTTTATTATTGTTGCTGAAGATGAAGAATTAAAGGTTATTGTGTCCAATTTTTGAAAGCTTTTTCTGTTATTTGAGTTTGTTTAGGTCCATAAATCTGTTTTAATTGCATCTTCAACAATTTTTGCAACAATGTTTGAATCGGAATATCAATGGAAAGAAAAAGAAGAAAATAAATATGAAATTCAAGATTTTTGTGTGGAAATTGTTGAAAGAGCACTTGATATTTGTTATGGAGATTATTGTAATCCCGAAAGTGATGAAACTCCTGAAGACTTAGTTTTACTGTATAAATTTGCTGATAAATACGATATCAATGAACTTAAGGTACATGTTACACATTTAATTGCTTATTAAACATATCTATATTTTCCAGAATGCTGTCATTCAATACCTTACTCTTATGCCTCATAATCTTGTTGAATATTCTAATTTATGTTTTGAAAATGACGTTGAAGAACTTCTTGAAAAATGTTATGATTATTTTATTGTTTGCAAAGCTGATTGCCTTCCAATTAAAGATCTCGAATTACTCAATGATGAAGTCAAAAATAAATTTTTTATGAAAATGTTTTCCAATGCTCTAGTTGAAAAGATTCCTGAACCTTCCGATCATAAAACTTATCAAAAATGGACTGATTTTCAAGTTTATGAATGAATAGTTTTTCATTGATTATTATTATATTTAAATTTTTGTGTTTGTTTATGTTTATTTAAAATACCAATAAAATGCATATTTTGTTGATTGATCAATAATAGGATATAATTTGTTCTAAATGACTTATTTAATCTGATATTTTATAGTAACGTTAAAAAAAGGTATACTGTAGATTCATTTTAAAGGATAAAATAGCTTAAGTCAGATTTTAAATTATTTCTTATTTTTATCGTACAACAAAAAAGTTGTTTATAAACATAATTGATTCATTTTTTAAATTTATTAATTCATTCAGGAGGAGCTGGAGAACTTTCAACAAGTTTTTGAAGTTCTGCATGAGAAGCAAAAATGCAATGATCAAATAATTTTAGTTTGTCTTCATTGGTTGTTAAAGATGGGGGAGTTTGTTTATATTTTTCCAAAGTTTCCCAATCATACATATCATCAAATTTAACGCCAATAACATCCAAAAGCCTTGTAATCATAACATAAAGGCCATCATAATCTGGCATATCATCAAATTGCCATCGATCAATTAAATCCATGAAAAAGCCGTATTGTGTTGGGCAATGTGCCAAAAATTGTTTACGTCCTGAGGTTCGAGCACGACGCTTTGATTCAGCAATTTTATCTTTTTCATGTCGAGAAAAGGCTGCCCATGGTAGCTTTCCAACTGTTAATTCAACCAATAAATAAAACCATGATTCAACTAAAAAATAAAGGTATACTGTAGATCTTGAAAAATATTAATCGTATTTTTGCAGTCATTTTTTAAGTTCACTTTTAATTTATGAATAAAAGTACAAATAATGTAAGAGTAATTTTTTAAACACAAAAGATGAGGATACAAATTTTTAGCTTTCAGCTCTTTTTTGGTTACTCAGATTTTTAGGATTAATGGAAAAAAACGGGTTTTATAGAATCCGTCTGCACAAAATAAAAGTCATGCTTCTTTTTTTGACAGATGTTTTTTGCATTAAAAAAATGAAAAAGATATTTTCTAAGCTTCCTAAAAAATTGACCAATTACGCATGTTTTAAAAAAGAGGTTTATTAGACTTTGTGATTTTTTTAATCTAAAATGTGTACTCTTACAAAACTTTAAAAGTAAAAAAATCAAGAAATATCTAAAAATTTACTAAACTTTTTTATGTTTTAATCAAACAAAATCCAAAAAAAAGAAAGTTAATTAAAATTAAAAAAAGCGGAGCTGAATGAAATTTGCTCTTCCAAATTTGCTGGAATGTGTATAAAAAGCAATTAACCTTTTTTAGTTCACCAAAAAATAGTAATCTTGTTGGGTTCAAAAGAGGACTTAAAATCAGCTGTTTTAGCTTTTCCGGTAAAACGAAAAAAAGTAAGCAAAGCTTAAAAATACAAAAACAAAAATGCATTGAATCATTGCAAAATTTTTTTTTATTAAATCTAAAAAACGAGTTTTTAAACCCAAAACCTCAAACAACAAAAAATATGCAAAAAAAAGTCATGCAACAAAATATCTGCTTTTTTTCTGCAAATATATCTTTGAAAATCTGCTTATCATTTGCAAATATATTTTATTTAAATTCCGAGATAAAGCTTATGTCTACTAATTATTTGCAAGACGTAATAATTCAAAGAAAGATTTGGGGTTAAACCTATTTATACCGTAATCCTTTACAAATATTATGATGATAGCTTGATTGCAAAAAAAACTTTTTTGCTTCTGTAAACCTCCATCATAATATGAGAATTGTAGAATAAAACACATCAATCTTTTTGGTGCTTCAATAAATCACTTTGTATCACATTCATGTATATATATTATACTCAAAAATAAGACTTACAAGATCTGCTGTTTTCATTTTTTTTGCAACAAATATTCAAAAAAAAGAAGCAATGTATTGCTTTTGCACTTTTTTAATTTTTCCGTTCTTTGTTTTTCTTTTGAACATGAAGGGCTCCAAAATTTGTAGAAAAAAACAATACCCAAATATTTTTAAGCTTAATAATTATCTTTTCATAATATCCCTGATAAGCCATAATTACTAACATCGATGATTAAACCTTTTGATGACTTAAAATTCATTATTCTAATTAATTTTTAGTTGTATAGATAAATATTTTTTGGAAGCTAAAACTTTTAAGGATAAGCTTTTGGGCTTTATCAAAAAATTTATCAAAAGGATCATCACAGACAACACTATCAGCAGAAATTGCCAACTGACAAACATCACTTTGATTTCAAAAATGTACTTTTTTAAATCCTAAGCTTTAATTTATCCGTTTTAAAAAAAAGTTAAACAAAAAATTTATACTACTGCAAAAATTGCTACCGAAAGTATAGTTATCGAAAATTCTGGAAAAAGAAGAAAAAAATGATGTCAGCTATAATTCAATATACTGTAGCAAAACAAAGGTGATCTATGAAATCCTTTATTCTTTTTTTCCTGCTGGTGTATAAAAAAATGATCTCCAAAGATTAAGCTTAAATAACAATTGATCAATTGCGAACCTCAAATATATTTTGCACTCAATGACGTCAAAAAGTACAGTAATCATCCAAAACTTAATTTTAACACAAGATATAAATACAGTATCCAAAATACAAACATACCATCATCACGTCGACATTGATCAGATTCATTATGCTGTGGTAAAGCACAATATCGACTTGTTCCGCGAAAGGATGTTCCAAGTCGACGAGGTAATAAATTGCCATTTTGATCAACATATGTTCGTGCAATACCAAAATCAAGCATATATACCATTCGACGAAGTGCCATTGGATGTCCAACCTTAAATATTATAATATGCAAATATAGATAGCTACAGTAATCCAAAAAAGCTTACAGCAAAATTTGAAGGTTTTACATCCCTTGATAAAAATCCTCTTGCATGTAGTTCTTCAATTGCGTGTAAAGTCTTAAAAAAATGTAAACATTCATTTTTTTAAAAGTTGAATTCTACGTAGTTAGTCTTTAATGAAAAAATTTTAATCTCTCTTTTTGTTATTTACAAAAAAATAATAATAATTTCATGGAATTAAACTTTTTTGAGGTTTCTGTTATATCAATCATTATAGCCTTTAAAAATATTTTTAAATCTATTTTTAAGCTGTCATCTTTTTTAGGATATTATATTTAATTGCACGTAAAAGCTTAAGCGCCAAAACATGTGTTTTTTGTTGGCGTGGATTTATTTCAGTTTTTGACTTCCAGGAATAGTTTCTTTAAAAAATGCTTCCTTATTTTTATGTAGGCTTCATTCATTGCTACTTTTTTTTGGTCATCAGCAATAACAACACACATCAAAAAACGGATTAACAAGAAAAAAACAGCAGAAAATGGAATGAACATGTTTTTCAACCTTCGTGGTTGCAAAGCTTCTGCGCTACAAACTGTCATTGAAAGTTTCCTTTTTAAAACTTTAGCAAACAATTTTTATTTCCGCTATAAAAAAAAGATCTTTAAAAATGTAGAATAAAAATAGAACACATTTTATATGTAATGTTTGACCCCTGCCTTATGCTTCCTTCTAATGATTGGCCTATGACCACCCGGATATGGTCATCTTCAATTTGTTCAATTTTTTGTTATTATTTAAATTTTGCAAAAACAATACAAAAAAACTTCTTCCTACGAAAACAAGATTTTTGGTTGACTTCCAAAAAATATATATTTATTTGTTTTTTAAAAATTCAGCTGTTATCTATTTTTCTTTAACTTTATACTTTATTGGTGCCAGTCAGTGTCTTCCAGGTCATCTATTCAAATTTTTTGAAAATCAGATTTATAAAATCCAAGATTTTCTTAAAATAAATTTTTTGAAACAGAAAAAACGGTCCAAAATCAAATACATTTTTTCATTAAAATAAATTAATACAATTCTAGTTTTATCTGTTTCTAACGTAATCATAGACATTCACAACAATATTTTAACCCACACACATTTTTTTGATATTTCTTCAAGATAAAAAAAGGCCAAAAATTCTTGCTACCTTTCAAAAGGTCGACCAGATATTTTTATATTCTCCCTCGTCTTTTTTCTTTTCTTTCAACAGAAATCAAAAAAATAATAATTTGTAATTTTTTTTCTTTTTCCTGTTTTGTCGAACTCCAAAAAAATATCTTATTACAATCGGATTTTACATTCAAAAAAAGGCAGCAAAGATTTGATGATTTTCAACCTTTGAAAAAAAAGAGAGAACCAAAAGAAACGAATCATCAATTTTTGTATTTTTTTTAATGAAAACACGTCAAAGAATTTTGTGGGGTCAAAATTAACGAAATTAAAGAAGGAAAAAATAGCAAGCTTTTTTTGCTGCTACTGTTTGGATTTGGAAACAAAAAAACCAAAGCTTTAAGGAGATTGAACGAAAGCTGACAAAAGTCGATGGTTAATGATTACTCAAAATATGAAAGATGTGTTTTATAAACTAAAATATATGCAAATATTTTGTTTTTGAAACAAAAACCCAAAAATTTTACTTTAAAAAAGTTCCAAGTTCCATGAAAATTTCAAAAAATTTTTTTTTAAATTTTAAAAAACTACCGTATACCAAAACTTACTTGAATTCCAACTCGAAGAACAGTTCCCCAACTAAAATACCCAAATTGTCGCCGTAATGAACTTAAGTTTTCTCCAACTAAAGTCATAACCATAAATCGAGTTTGAGAATATGGATCAAAGCCTTCATCAAAAACTGAACAAAAATGTGTGCCATCTTTCATTCGAAGTAAAACTTTCACTTCAACATCCAAGGATTCTGTTGATTCAGATTTAATAGCAAGTAATAAAAATTGCCCATTTTTCATTTCATATGCACATTTCTGTAAATTAAAAAATTAAATGTACAGTAACAAAAATGTAAAACTAATTTTATCAAGTTTTAAAGTAAATAAAGGCGGAAACTAAAAAACTTAAAAGTGCTTCTGTAAAGCTGAAATTTGGAATACAGAATCGTAAGGGTAAAATATTTTAAGGTATCAAATTTTTTGGGTTCTAACTCCTTGGTGGCGTTCCAAAATTTCGACAATTTCGAAATCTTGTAAGTTTGTTTCATGGCCTTAAATCAAAAATTCATCATACTGATAGTGCAGCCCTTTTCAATGCTGCCAGACGATTCCTCATTTGTACCAGGATCAACATTGAAGGAGCGCCCGACAGAGCTCAAATTTTTTTGTTGATAACAATTCATTGACCCTTAACGATACCACATACCAAGTTTCATTTTTACCAAAGCATTTTTAAATTTTTGTGTATCGACCCTTGCAAAAAGGAAAGTCAATTATATAAGACCTTACATGTACAACACCATATCCACCTTTTCCAATAACATTATAAACGCGATATGTTCGACCAGAATTTCCTTTAACAATTGTATAATCAATGCTTGCATCAGTATTTGTATATCCGGTATTTGTGGTAGCAATATTGGTTTCAGAAATTACTGCAGCCGTTGATGATTCTTCCATTTTTGTTGTTAGGGGTGGTTCAATTTTATTATTTTTATTTTTATTATTATTGTTAATCTTTGAATTTGATTTAGATTTTGTTGCCATTTGTGATGTACCAGCAAGGTGTGATGATGGAGGTTGTTGTTGAGCTATAATTTTGTAGTTTTTAATTAATTTTGAAAATTGAATATTAATTTATTAAATATTACATTTTGCAAGTGATTTATTCGGATTACGTAATTTTTGGGATGCTACAAATTGCATTACTTCTGGCTCATTGACTTGAATACCTTTTTGTTGCCTTGGAAATTCAAATGGATTCTGTAAATTTAAGATGGGAATGAAATCTTAAATCATTTAATTTTATTTTACTTGAATCCTGGAACCAATAAAACTTTGCTTCAAATTTTTAATCGAACCAAATTTTTCTTCTTTCAATTCTTCAGTTCCAGAATCAGATGGAGTTTCATCAATTGAATTTTCATACGCAGCAATATGAAGAGAAAGGGTGCTATTATTAATGGTATTTAAATTATTTTGATTTTCACAAGTGTCTTTTGGTTGATTCTTTTTTTCTAATAATTGATTCAAGAAAGTTGAAGAAAAATTTGTAAATTTGTTATTCCATGAATTGGAATCTTTTTTTGCTTTTGAATAATCATTGATTATAGATAAATCTAACAATTTTTTAAAAGCTGCAATTCTTTGAAACAATGCTTATTAAAAATATCAAAAATTTAAAAAACACAAAAAAAAATCGAAAATGATGTAAGAATTGCAGCCTTTAATTTTATCATTTTACCGAAATTTCTTTGGCATTTTTTGGTATCTTGTTTTGACCGTTCTGAATTTGTATTTGAACAATGATAATTTTGATTCAAATTGAGATTACTGTATTGACCACTTGAAGTATTGTCAACAAAATTTTTCTGTTTGTCTGTAGACAAGCAGAAATCCTTTGTTGACATCTATAATTTTAAGAATTTATTTTTATTTTAAACTATGTTCACAAAAAATTAACCCTACGATAAAAGTTACCCAACCACAAAAACGAGAATCACGCACAAATTTTTACACTTCCAACTAATATAAAAAAATTTAAATTAAATTAGTTTTTAATTGCAAATTACAGATTTACAAAAAAGCTTTTCTATAGAATCAGATATTTAAAAATTTTAATCACAAATAATTATAATATTTTTGGCAACCAAAAATAAGATGAAATCAAAAAAGAAGCGATGATCAGACATGACAAAATCCTTTGGTGAAAAAAAAGATGTATCGATCAAGCCAAAATCAAAATAAATTTTTTTAAATGTCAAAAAAAGGGGAACGGAATGTGTGTATTTTTTTGCTATTTTATCTTTTTTTCGAAAGAAGCCTTGTTAAATAAATTTTTTGGCTGAAGCGGTCGATATGTGTCGAATATTGCTTGGCTCGCTTTTATGAAATCATTTTTTTCTCAAAACTGCTTGCAAAAAGTAACATTAAAAAGCAAAAAAAAACAATTAAATTGTTTCAGCTTTGATATATTTTTTGAACCAAAAAGCAATAAATTTAAAAAGACAGAATTTAGCAGCCGTGCAACATTATTGTCATCTTCTTGCCGCTGCCAAATTTGGAAAAACATCTTTTTTTTACAGTAATTCTTTTTTTTTTCAATGTTTAAAACAAAATGAGATGCTTTGGCAAAGTGCTCTTTATTGGCAAACAAAAAATAATTTTGAAAAAAATTAAAAAAGTTTTTCAACTCTTTGAATGAAGTTTGTTGAAATTTTTCATTGATAAAATATGCAAATTTACGATCATTTTTTACTCTTTGAGAATGGCAAATTCTTTGGTTTTCACCATTGGCATTTTATACATCTTTGCCGAAAGCAGATTATATTTTTTTATTGTAACTGATATACTGTAGTGGTGATAGCTGAAGAATGTCATCAGTAACTGCAACACTTTTAACTAACACAACTATTTTGACAACAACTTCACATCCAGAAGATACATTTGATCCAATTGCAATTACTGTTGAAGTTGTTGGTGGAAGTAAGTCTTTTTTTATTATTTTTTAACGAGATTATGTGTATCTTTTTGTGAGGAGATTCTTTGAAACAATATAAGTGATCTTAAGATTATGCTATTATTTTTTTATTGAAAGCTATTAAAATTTGTCATTTCCTAACTGCTGATGAGGTTTCTTGCAACAATTTTAAGACATTCTTTTGGGTGTCATAGGATTTCTCTTTCCCTAATTTGTTGTCATCATCAGTTTTTCTTTATAATTTATCATTCATTTTTTTTCAGTACTGGCATTAATTCTATGGGCAATTCTACGTTGGTGTGTCTTTCGAAAAGTTTTAAAAGAAAATCCTGGTGGACCTACAGACATTCATATTCAAACAAATGCAGAAATAAAAAATCAACAAAATGAATTCTCTAAAAATGGTGGACAACCAAATCAACAGCGAATTTCTCGTGAACAACATGAAAAGAATATGAAAAAAATTCGTAAAGTTTTGGGTGATGAAGATGCAGCAAAATTGGAGAAAGAATTGGATGCTCGTGGCTTGGAGCTTGATGCAGATGCCGTCGATAATGCCCTCAAAAAAGGTGGCCCAGATGTTGCAAAGATTATGATGCGAGAAAGATGTGGATTTAATGATGCTGTAAAAATTGCAATAAAAGAACAAGCAATGGTGGCAATGAAAGATGATCCAGAAATGGCAGAAAAACTTCGAAATGATCCAGAATTAGCTCAACAAGCTTTAGATGCTGGTGTCGTCTCAAAATCTCAACTAGAAAAGATTCAAGAAGAAGGCGGCCAACAACCTACAACAAGTCCTGCTGCTGAATCTCCTGCTGCGAATAATTAATAATTGATTTATGTATGTATGTTTTTTTATTCACATTTTAATACTGATATATAACGCTTTGTATTGAAAAAAATCGATATAAATTTATGGTTCCTAAAAATGTATTATTAATTTATATTCTTTTTGCTATAATTACTTTTTTTGGGATTAGTTATACAAGATTTCATTGAAATATTTATATGTATATTTTTGTACTTACTCCTCCCTACAATGATTTCCATATCCTTTGCACTGATCAATGGTAATAATATAATTTATTTCCTGATCTTTAAATGAAAACAAAAATATTTGTTCAAACTCTTCCATGTTTTTTCCTTGTTGCTTTTTCGAGAATCAAACGTTTAAAAAACGGCATAAAAAACGTGGCATTCCTTTTTTTGACTTGACTTAACCTTTCCCTTTTTTTGATATATACCAAAGTCAATACAAAATTATTTTAATGATTTGTTTCCTCTTGAGAAAGCACAAACAGGCGAGCAAGCAAAGAAAGGCAATGTAGTAAAAAAAAGCAATGCAACAACAACAAAAAAAGGCAGCATCGATGATGGAATTTCGTCATCACTACCGGCAGTCCAAAGCAAGTCAGCAGTATCTTTTTTAGATGTGCAAAAAAAAGAACTTGCTGTTGATGCTACAATTTTTAAACCTCCAAAAAAAAAATATATAGATAGAATAGAATAGGCACCTTGGTGAAAAGCATCATTTTTTGTTGGCTGTTTTTTTTGTTTTCTTCTGTGACGTTTCTATCTAAAACAATGGAAAGAGAAAAAATTATTTATAAATGCTTCCTT
>CABFKO010007687.1:1506-13151 GCA_901766855.1 Panagrolaimus sp. ES5
CTTACCCCTTATTATTCTATCCTCAAGTGACATTTCCACAAATTTCTATGCGTAAATAAAATTCCGCAAAATTCTGTCCCCAACAATTGATCCCCAAAAATCGATCCCCAAAAGCGACCACGCAGAAAATTTTTTTTTTCTTGCTAGCTGTGCTAAAAATGTTTTTATTAATTAAATCCCAAGATTTCGTAGGTCTGTAATCCTAAAGTTTCCAAATTCATCTTAAAATTTTTTTAAAAATAGCAGAAATACAGCAAAAATCAAAATTCTGGTATGTACACTAGGGTAAAACCAAAAACTGAATTTACTTTTTAAAACCTGAATCCAGTTGAAACTTGATTAGCTTTGAATGACAGTACCTCCTTTAAAAAGAAAAATTACTTACCCATTGATAAAGGATTGCTAATGCGGCATCACTTAATGGATTAATTTTATGTGAAACCCATGTCATATTATTCATTACTGTAACAAGATTAGCAGTAGCTTCAAAAACATTAACTTGTAATCCAATTTCAATATTCTTCTTCGAGGTTTGAGATCTAATTTTTGAAATAATTTCTTGTAACCTTTCAATTTCCATTGTTTTATCATACATTAATTCAATTCCATCCAAATTAAATAATTCAATAAAATTGGAAATATTTGCTGCGATTAAATTGATTAAATTATTATTTTTTGATGTATTTAAAAATTGTTGTTGTTCCTCAGCAATTAAAGTGCTGTACTTGGTTAAATCGAGGGAAACAATTAAAGCAGTTTTTGGAAGATTTAAATTTTTAAAATTTTTTATAATTCTTTGTAGTTTTTCATTTTTGGTGAAAAACTTGGAAAAATTTGAATCAATTTTATCGAAAATAATTCTGTCACATTTTTGAATCTTTTCTTTTGAAATTTTTGCATAATAATCGAAGTTGTTTTTCAATGAATAATAACATGTTAAATGCTGAATCCTTCTTATTTCTTCTGTATCAATGGTATCTGAAGAAGAATTTGAAGAAGTAGAAGGACATAAATGCAGTAGTTCTAATTTTGTGATATCATCATTCATTTCATTTCCGTTATATTTAGGATTATTAAAATTTTGAAAATCATCAATCAAAATTCCCGGAAAATTATTTAGGGAACTCCAAGTTACCTGGAAAATGGCGAATTCAAAAGTAGTTTAGATATTTCGATTTTGCAACTCTATATTAACAAAATCAAAATTTGAACATTTCCGATTTTCATCAAATTTTTTAAATTTCGTTTTCGCGGAAATCTAAAATGTTTAAACATACTCGAACCCGTGGTTCCACAATAAAATCAGGGCCTTGAATATAAATAAGCAATTTGCTTTTTGGAATTCCATTTTCCATAAATTTATTTGCAAAATTACCCTAAAAATATAAATATTTTTTAAAACGATAAAGTAATTAATTTAAAACTACCATTGATCCATTAATATTCTCAGAAAAAAACATTTTGGCACCAAAAAAATTTTGCATATGTACATTTTGTATATGCTGCGTAGAACCTAATGAAATGTAGTTGACAGTTTCATTCAAAACTTTGAAATCATAAAATTCTTTTGCAGCATTTTGGGGGCCAACATTTGTAACAATAATTTTATCTTTAAAAGTTTGACGAAAATAAATCAAAGTATTACTAAAAAATTCTTTGCTTTCTTTGTTACATTCTAAGTCATCACAAAATCCTTTCGTAATATATATGCCATCTTGCCAATCAAAATAAAAGCCATCAAATTTATTGTAAGTTTTAATCATTTGGGTGTGTGTTGTAGTATTTAATATAAGATCATTGTACGTAACAAAGAATAAAATTTTTATATTTGGAAGAATATTCTTTGACTTTTTTAAGCTTATCAATGCTTTATTAAGAATTTCTTGATCTACCTAAAAGTTTAGATTTTATTTAAAATATTATACGTGTTTTTACATGCTATTTTGATTTTGAGCTAACCACAAACATATTTCATGTGATTCCTCAGATAATCAACCGCCCATGTTAAAATATGCTAATTTCAAATAGCTAAGTAGCACACGACATCGCCTGCTACTTGAAGGGAAAAATGTGTTTTTTTCGGGCTTTTTGGATTTTTTATAGATAGAATGCATCATTTCTATTTTTAAAAACAACAAACGTTTGAATCATTCTAAAGCTAGAAAATACAAAAATAACACATTTTTTCCTTTAATAGTTGACGATATCATGTACAATTTAGTTATATGAAATTAGCATACGTTTCTCTGGGAAGCTAAAAATTGTCAGAAATATGTTTGAATAAATTGGAATCACATGAAACATGTTTTAGCTCAAAACCAAAACAGCATCTTGAAATGCTCCCTTATAAGTACAAACATCACATATTATATGGTAAATAAGAAAATAGTTTAATTATTTGGAAGAAAACCCTTACAATCATTTCATTATATGCATTAATTATAAGATGAGAACAATAATGTGGATTTAAACTCAATAAATTGTTATAAAATGTATAATAATTTGTTGATAAACGAATCACACAAAAGCGTAAACAATTTTGAGCGACCAAAAATTTTATTTGTATTAAAAATACAAGGTATAATAAATTCATTTATTTACTTTCACAAGAAATATTAAAAAGAAAACATAATAAAAAGATATTTGCAAGATAAAAAGAAGAAAAGTTTATCCTTGAACTTTTACAGCCGACAACGATGATCTTCTTTTGCAAAAAAGACTATCATCGTTGTACAATTTTGGTTGATAAAAAAAAGTGAAGACAAAAGGATATATTTTTAACAAAAATAAAAAAATAAATACTTTCTCTCTTTTTGTGTCTAATTTTCCATCGATCGAATAAAAAAATGGCATATTGCTGGCCAAATTTTTATCAAGTTATCAATTCTTTTATTATGTAATTGCATAAATTTAATTTCAGTTTTGTTCCCTTTTACTTGCAGTTTTTTACTTTTATTTATAATAAAAAACGTCACTATTTATTACTTTTAACCTCGTTCAAGTCCTGCTTGGAGCAATGACAGGCCAATTTTTTCGGTTATTTTTCGGATTTCTCTAATTAACCGCCACATTCAATGAAAAAATCACTTTAAATGATAATAGTGTTTTTTGTTTGTCAAATTTTTGAATGTTCAGACTATTATTAATTTGTTTTAAACATTCATAAATCTCTGTTTAAAATCAACGAACAGAAAACAATTTTTTAAGAATGGCAATTATAATTCTTAACATAAATACAGTTGGAAAAATTTTTTCAAAACAAACATATTTCAATCTTCGAATTTGCATTATGTACTGCACCGATTATAGAATGACATTTCAAGCAAACGAAGAGCAAAATCATTGTCCAAAGAATCAATATCCAAAACCGGGGTTGAATTTTTCATCCATTTTAGCAAAAAATCAATGCATACTTTTTCAAGTTTTGGTGAATTTGAAAGCTGTGAACATTTAACAAAACTGCATACGTTCGAAACCGTGATGTTTTGAACTAAATAATTTTCAAGTTCTGCCTTAAAAGCTTTCATTATTTTGTCAAATACATATTTATGTTTACCTTAAATTTTTCCATGTTATATTTTTCAAAAAATTGCAGAAGTAACATATTATCTTCAATATTCATAGTGTTGAAATCACATTTGTAATAACATCTTTTACTACCAAATTCAACAACTTTAAAGGAAAAATCAGTTAATTCAACTTTATTTTCTTGGCCTTCTTTAAATTCAGTTTTAAACATCGTTGCAAAAACTGAAGAACGATTTGCAAGAACTGTTTTGTGGGCCTGAAAAAAAGATTTTGATGATTATCTTAATATAAGTAGCTGACTTTTATATTTTGATTTTTAACAATAATCGTAAAATCTTCGTTTCCATCATTCCACAAAGAATCACCCAAATCATCTGATTTCAATGTATCTTTTGATATTGGAACAGGATTGATTTCACTTTCGACAAATCCTTTGACTTTAATAACCATTTTACCATCGACAATAAATTTTTTTTGCGGATCAAAAAGTTTATTGCTAAGACAAGACCAACATCCGCGCCCTTCATCTTTTGTATAAACGAAATTGAAGTTTCTTGACGAATTGGCAGATGGAATTGATACAACACATTCTGCTTTAATTTTTACAACGTTTTGAAAATGCAAATAAATCCATGTTTGCCCTCGATTCTCTTCATTGTTTCCATTTGGATAAATGAGAAGAAAGTAACTTGAAAGACCAGCAACGGAAAATTCCTTGCTGCTTAAACCTTCATTTTCTTTTAAAGCTTTTAATTTTTTTTCACTGATTGTCCATTCAAGAGCAATTGGAAATTTCATTTTGTAAAATAATGAGTAAATAAAAATTATTAAATTTCTAAAAATTACGATAAAAGTTTTTTCATTATGTTTCAATAAAATTTACATGAAATGCACACAAAGCGCAAAAAAAACCATTGCCGTATACAGATATAATTTTAAGAAGCGTTATTCTAATTTTGTTTATCGGATTACCTGTTTTTATTTTTAGAACATGGAAAAAGATCAAAGAAAGTTACAAATTTCAGAGTAATTTCCATATAAAAATAAAAAATAAAAACAGATATAAAATTTGTTTTTAAACATCCTTATACGTTAACGTTGAGGAAGCTTTTTAACAAAATAAATCTTCATTATTTTGTTTAAATTAAGAATAAGATGTAGCGACTATTTTTAAAACACTTCATAGATATATTTTTATAAGAGCAATTATTGGGGAAACCAAGAAAAAAGGCTTAAAAATCGATTGATAAAAAAAAAGTATTCACTATTCTATTTTTTTTATCAGAGAAAGCTAAAAATTTTTGTCCAAATGAAAAAAAACTCAAAATTTACACTGATTGTATATTTTAGAAAGTTGATGCTATCTGCTATCAAAATTTTTGTCACAAGTAATTTCTTGTTCTCTTTTTTTATTGTAGGAATTATTAGGGAAAAAAAATTTGAAGAGGAAATAATAGCAACAATTTTTTGATTTTTCTTTCTTTTCTTTTTTGATTCAAATAATAAAAAGATAATAGAGAAAGATCGCAAATTATTACAACAATACAGGTACTAGAAATTTTAATCTTTAACATTGCAGTACATTTTGAAAGTTTTTCGAAGCATTAAATCAGCAATTTTGTCAAGCAGTTAATTTAAAAAGTAATTTTTTGCCAATACCGAAAATTTATATTTTGTCTGCACAAAACAATTTTTTTTTGTTGCAGGAATTTTCTGTAAATTTTTCTTATGATATGATTAATATTGATTGGTTTTTTGCTTACTGTAAAGTATCAATTATATGTACGTCAAAAAACGGTGATTTATTATTACTCCCCATGATGATATTAGTGTTGACTGAAAAATACTTTTTTTTGACAAAATCCAAATTTTTGTATTTTTATTGTTTAAAATTTGCTTTTTGTTTCCTTATTAAATGTCAAAGTTCTGTTTATTAAACAAAAATTTTCCCAAATTTATTGTTGAATAAAGATTTTTTCTATTGTTCTATTGTTTTTTTTCTCAAGTTTCGCACGCAACTCATATTTAGTCGAGGTAAAAAATATAAATATTTTCCTAGGTTTTTTTAATTTAAAAATTTGCAAATTATACCCTATGGGATTCCTGCAAGTTTTTTGTTATTCCGCCCTCCCGGGGGCAAACAAAAAAATAATTTTTCTTTGTTTAAATTTATTTTTACCTTTGCCATCAAAGTTTTAACCTTTAAAGCACACGATTCCTTTTTAAAGCTCTTTAAAGCTTGTATAAATACTTGACTTTTTCAAATAGCTGTTTTTTATATTACATTTTTTTTTCTGTAAAACATCAAAAAGTACATTTTTGACGCTCTTTTAAAAAAGCTTTTTTTTTTGAGAATACAAAAAAATGTTTTGTGCTTTAACAAGAACTACCGTATATTATATGTTAGCCTTCACCGATTATATCTCAGCAATATTTAATACATTTTTTATCATTTTTCTTTTACATCAACAATTAAAAGCAAAGAATAAAGAATATACATCAATATATTGGTCACTTTTAACTATCGGATATACGGTAGCTTCAATTCATTCTTTTGTTGCACTATTTCGAGATGCATTTGGATGTTATTCGGATATCTTTAGTCAAATTTTGGGTACTGTAGAATGGTATTTTTTATTTTTTTTAAGTTTTTGGAATTTTTTTCTTGGAATTTATCGTTGCACTGCGTTGGGATTCCCGATGAAACATGAACAGGTAAATTTCACCAAATTACGTTTTTTTGAAAATTAAAGGTTTCAAAAACGGAAAATCGAAATTTTGTTAAGATTTTTCGAAAAATCACAAATTTCGAAAATACTAATAAAAAATAAATGAAACAAATATTTTTTTTAGCTATGGTCAAACAAAAAATTACTTGCAATAATTTTAAATTTAATTTTTCCATTCATCGTAAATGGTTTCAACTTTTTTGGTAAAAATTGCGTCGTCTATGGACTAACTTCTTTATGCACATCCGAATTAAACTCCTATCTATTTTTGGCTTTCATCATCAATTCCATCTTTAGCATTTTAACATTTATCTTTGTAATTTTTGTAATTTTTAAAGCAAAAAATGTTGTAACTTCAAATTTAAATTATCATGCAAAAGTTGAACGTCGTTTTATAATTCAAACAATTCTTTCAACACTTTCTCAAACACTTTTTTACTTTTTTTATTGTTTTCGAATTTTTTGTCCTGATTGTGATAAGGGAACGCTAATTGGGATTGCTCTTGTATTTTATATCATTCATCATTATTCAAATATGATTGTATTTTTGGTTGTTTCACCAATATTTCGACATAACTTTTTTCAATTTTATCGAATTCCAGTCGGAAAAGTCTCGAAAATTGAAAATCAAACATTTTTTGCTGTTCAAACTGTTTCAACGGTTTCAAAAGTTTCATGCTATTGATAAAAGTACAGTAATGTAAAAAACTATCATATTTTCTATTTTAAATTTAAATTCTCTAATATGATAATTTCAATGTTTTTTTCTAATATTTATTTTTTGTGTTTTATCTAAATGATGAAAATTTTTGTTTTATCAGTTTTTTGTAAGATGTATTATTTGGTATAAATATTTGCTACCGTAATCTTCCTACACAAAAGATTACAAGAAAAAGTGGGAAAAAAATGTTTTTAAAATCCTGATATAAAAATTATTTTAATCTATAACCATTGAATTTACGACAGTATTTGGACATTAAAATCAAAGCAATCTTTTATTAAAAACATATAAATAGAAAAAATAAGAAATCGTAAATATTTACACCTAACACAAAACAAACATTGCATTTTCGTTACTGTCTTTTTATGAATTATTTTCTTGCTCCAACAAAAATAATAGTCTCATGACTTTAAAGGTCCGTCTTGTAATAAACTATCACTACAGTATCCCTCATACAAAAAAATCGAAGAAAAATTAGAATAAATTCAAAAGCATTACTTATATTAAAAAATAAGCATTCAAATGACTGCCAATCCTTTATTAAAAACATATAAATAAATACATAAAATTATTTGTAAATATTTATGTCAAACAAAATAAACATTGCATTTCCGTTACTGTTTTTTTATGAATCATATTCTTGCTCCAACAAAAACAATAATCTCATGACTTCAAAGGTCCGTCTTGGCTTAAAGCCAATAAAAATGAAAACATTTTTATTGATTTACCCGTTTATTTTCCAACCTCCTATGTTCAGTGTCATTTACTCAAACTACTTTTTCATTTTTACCGAAGAGAGAGATCAAGATTAGCACTTGAAAGTGCGAATACTTTGTGCTATTCATTCACCTGTTTTTTTTGCGCAATATATTTCTTGTTTGCTTTAAAAATTTCAACAAAAAAACTTCTTTTATTTTTTAAATAAAAACATTTTTCATTCAATTTTTTGGTTTTTAGTGGTTTTTTTTTATTGAAACGATAAAAAGGTGTGTTATTAATTGATAGAAAAAAGGAAGAAGAAGGAATAACGTTTGTTCAAAAAAAACATACGTTTTTCTTATTTTTTTTTTAAAGTTTAATGGCTTTTTTTATCTTTTTCTTCATTTTTCATTTCATTTCTTCTTTTTTAAACATCACGTTTTTCAAGGTTGAAAAATGGATATCAAAAAAAATTGAGATGGTTTCACTTTTCTTTGCTTTATTTTATATATTTTTCAATATTGATGTCTTACACATTCGTTTATGTTTTGTTAATTATAACCAACTCTTAAATAAATTGAAAATATTAATTTTCAGGTATTCAAAATGCAAAAATTAATATTTTATTCATTTATTTTGGTTTTAATCGTAATTTTGCGAAATGTTTCTTCTCTTGAATGTTACACTGGATATACGGTAGTTCGAGGATCAACAGTTGGAACAACAACAGAAAAATGTAAAAGTGATTCTGATTATTGTTATAAAGCAAAAGCAGATTTAAATTTATTGAATAAATTAAAGCTTGCTGGATGTTCAACTTTTCGATGCATGGCAAGTTATTTTAATTCGGGGATGGAATTTTTTAACCTCAAAAAAAATTGGTGAAAATTTTTGGATGTACTTTTACAATAAAGATGTCTTTAAAAATAGAATGTTAGAGCATTCACACTAAAAAAGACAGCAGGATTTGCGATATGTTAAATTAAAATCATTAAAAAGTATTTGCCTCCAGTAGGGGTCGAACCTACGACCTTCGGCTTATTAGACCGACGCTCTAACCGACTGAGCTATGAAGGCACTGCCAGGAGACCTCTTTTTTGTATAGACTATTTTTAAAGCAACCAATTAATAGAATTTTTTTATAATTTTATGATTTTTGTACAAAAATACACACACAAAAAAAGATTAAATCGGTAGATTTTTTATATTTGCAAAACTTTTTTACTTTGTTCAAGTTGCTGATTGTTTTGATCTCTTCGCATTATCTTCTTTTTTTGCAACAAAAACTTTGATAAATCTCAGATAACTTTTGTCTAGTCAATCTTTTTTTTGACATAAACCTAACACAAAACTATTGACACATAATCCAAAAAAAATTAAGCTAAAGTCATATTTTTTGACGAAGTACATGACAGCGATGACATCTTTTCTTTCTGTCATTAATAGTTCTCCTTTTGAAATTTGACCCTTCTCTTTTTTTTGTGTTTTAAACTAATTTCCGGAAATATTTTTTAGCTTGCCCCAAATAAATGTTATACTCAAACAATCGCCGGACAAATGGTTGAACTTTGCTGTTGCAATGACAAAGATTTTTGTAATGGTGCACAACCAAATTCAATTAAATCTGTCTTTAATAAATTTAAGAATGCCGTAACTGGAGGTGGTGTGGAAGCTCTTTCAAAAGTACTTGGAAGTGGAAAATAAATGAAAAAATGAATAAATGCTTTAAATTTTAAAAATGATGACGATGATTGACGGGGGGATTTACGGGATTATATTTGAGTTCATTGATAATGTACTTAATTTCTTATATGTCATGCTAAATTTGATAATTTGATTGTTGTTTTAAGTATTTTAATTTAGAACGCTAATATTAATAAAGAAATTTTAAAACAGCAGAAAACAAGTTATTGAAAATTTACAGTATACAATAATTAAGAATAATTGCTTTACTCAAATTTTACAAGATCACGAATTTTTGTTTTTTAGCTTCCCTAAATCAATTTTTGAACTTAACAAAAACCAACTCTTTACAAAAAATATAAAAAAATACCTTTTCTTAAAAAAATATCGATTTTAATTGACACAAAAAATTAAATGAACAATTTTGTTTATTTATTCTTGCAAAATCATTTGCTTTTTTTAAACGTTGCATTTCTTTTGAATATTTTATTCTTTTTTAAAAAACCGTTAATTTGTTCTTTAATTAAATATTTAAATAAAATTTAATAGAAAACATCAAAGAATTAACAAGGGGGCATACAAATCAAATTGATACAAAAGAATACGGTACAAAAAAATTGTTACCGCAAAATCAACAATTTTCCGTTAAATTTGTTTTTTTATAACTATTAGAAACAAAATCCAGCAAAAATTCCATCACCGCAACCTTCTACAGTTACAAAAACCAACCCTTCAAAAAGAAGACACATGGATTCAACTTTATTTAAACATCAAAGATACATTGTCCCTCAAAACTGATTGCAAGAAGAAGAAAATATTATCAAATTTCATTGATAATGTGCTTGCTTTTTTATGTCATGCTTAATAGATTAATGTAATGATTTTTTGTGTTTTTTATTTGTATATCAATAAAGAGGTTTTTAAACAGCATGAAATAATTTCTTGAAGGTGATAGCCCTAAATACGAAATATAAATGCAAAAGATAAACGTCAACATGAATTGTTACGAAAGAAAATGGAACTTTAATGACAGATGAAGAGCAAATAGATTTAATTGCAAAAATAGTAAGTGACCAGAGAATGAATGAAACCGTTGTTTACCTCTACCGAATTTACCATTCAAAACTTGCTTATAGGACCGATAACGAATCCTCTGGACATTTAAATATACCAGCAATCAAAAAACTAAATGGAAGAAATTATGGAACTTCAGTTAATAATGTTTTTTTAAATTTTGCTACGACTGTAACACAGAATATGAAAATGAAAGCAGACATCGAATATGATAGAATGCAAAGTTACAGTAATATGACCTTGAATATCTTAAATAAATAGAACGGCAGTATTACTACTGCATTACAGTATCATTTCTACCGTATTCCAACATTATACCACTATGTAATTTTTGGGCGAAAAGTCAGTGTATGACTAAATCTTAAATGTGTTGCAACTAGAGGACTTAAATTTTAAAATGTTTGTTATTTTTATGACAACACTCCAACATTTAAATCCCGAATGTTTCAATTTATCGCCCACAAAAAAAACGCGATGCTTTCAAAAAATTTTGGCACTTTTTTATATCTCCGATTCAAAAACAATTTGTCTTCAATTTTTTTTAAATATGAAAAATATTCATTTTTTCTTTTCTTTCAAAGTTGATTAACTATGAAAAAGGAAGGCTTTGAAAAATCCTTTTAAACTTTTTCAGACAGGTGCTTTTTCATTTTCAACAATGTTAAATTGCGTGTTTTATCACCAAATAATTTTTTCTGACAACTGACGTAAAAAAATAGAAAAGAAGAGAAAATTGAGAAGATTTGCAAAAAATGAGGCGATCTTAGGTATAGCAAAAAAGAAAGATTTAGTTGATCAAACACAATCGAATTTGTTTTAATCTTGTCTCACAGAGAGAGAGAGAGAGGGTTTTTTGAGGTTGTTAGGTGTCTTTGTTTTTTTTGGTTAAGAAAATTATTTAGATAGAAGAAATTAGTTTCACGTGTTTACGATGAAAATTAATTTTTATTAGATTAACATTATCAAAATAACTTTAAGCTTTCTGATGATCCCGTTATGATTGGGGAAACCAAATAACCTTTTTAAACTGCTTTAAAATCATTTAAAAGAAATAAATAGTTTAAAAAAATTAATAGGCTTTTAAGATCATATATAATGGATTTTAAAATGTTAAATAAAATAAATTAAAAAGTATTTGCCTCCAGTAGGGGTCGAACCTACGACCTTCGGCTTATTAGACCGACGCTCTAACCGACTGAGCTATGAAGGCA